>MU760059.1:5806-18165 GCA_026770625.1 Nicotiana glauca
ATGCTAAGCAGTAATATAAATCCTCGAAGGATTTTACAAGTCGGCGCAAGGCCCCAAACATGGCATCAAGCCCAGTAATATCAATAAAGTATATGTATCAATCACCAGTATAGTATAAACATCACACGGGATGGACCAAGTCAAAATCCCCAATAGCATCCGACTCCGCACTCGTTGTGGAATGCGTGTCACGCCTCAATATAGCGTTACGATGTGAAAGTTCGGGGTTTCAAACCCTCAGAACAGCATTTAAATCTATTACTCACCTCTAGCTCGCTATGCCCTTGCCTCTCAAATTGGCCTCCTCATGTGACGAATCTGCCAAAAATCACACAAACATCGATGAAGTTCGATTTCTAAAAGACAGGGTTGTAACCCATATATATCTGAAATTCGTCCCTTAACGCTACTACAATGATCCAATACAGTTATGTAACTTCAATCTACAATACAACATTCAATAGGGCCAATATTGGTAGTAAACTCCATAACTTATGCCGTTTAGGCATATTATCAAACATCTTGTAGGCATAGATATTTACACCTCATGACTATAGTATTGGTTCATTCAACTATCACCATTAACCAACAAATTCACTCCACCATCATTCTTAACCAATTTATAACTTCCAATAACATATGTATGACCATTCATTCATACCCAACCATCAACCTTCTTAATTAAACCATTTCACAATCTCTACAACCAACACAACCTAGGTTAGGCACTTATGGTTCTTCCGTCATCATCCCATGAGTTCTAATGTATATACCATACATAAATAATCACCATAGAGTAGTTAAAGATGATAGACAAACCTCTCGTAGACCAAATCTTGAAAGACAACTTTGGGGTGTTCTTGAGATTTTGAAGAAATCCTATGAAATCCAATCAAAATCATGTTGTAACTAGTGATTGAGAAGTGAAATCACCATGAAAACACACTTAAGAGCTTACCTTAGGAGTGCAATTGGATGCCTTGGTCGAATTCGGGGTGTTGGGGAAGCCCTAGGCTTGAGAAATGACTCAAGTTCTGTCATTTCCCGTCCTTAGGTACTTAAAAACGCTCCAGGCGCACGAACTTTTGCATAGTTCGCACATTTTTGCTGAGCATTCTGCCTCAAACACGCGAAACGCGCGACTTCGCGCACTCTTCGCGCGCTCTGACACCAGACCAGTGAAATGGTCATAACTTCCTGTATACACCTCCAAATGACAAACGGTTTGATGAGTTGGAAACTAGACTCAAAGGGATTTAATTTGATAGGTTGTGCATCACCCAAATCCTTATATAACGGGAGATATGGTCGTCCAACGTGAGGTCTTATGCGCACTCATTTACAACTTTCGTCTATTATGAAATTTTCCAACTTTAAAAGCTCCCGTTAACCGTCCGAAATCACCCCGGGGCCCCCGAGACCTCAACCAAAAATACCAACTCCTCCTAAAATATCATACAAACTTGTTCCAATCATGAAAATTCATCAAACAACGCCAAGACCATCAAATTACATTGAATTCAAGCCTAAGTTCTTCTAAAACTTCCAAAACACGCATTTGATCAAAAACCCAACTAAACCACGTCCGAATGACCTGAAATTTGGTACACATATCCCTAATCACCTAACAAAGCTACAGCAACTATCGGAATTCCATTTTGACCCTCGGATCAAAATCTCACCTATCAACCGAAATTCGACAAAATGCTAACTTCGCCAATTCAAGCCTAATTCTACACCGGACCTCTAAATTTAATTCCGATCGCGCTCTTAAGTCACAAATCATCCCCCGAAGCTAACCAAATCACTGGAATTCACATCCGAGCCCTCTAACTAAATAGTCAACTTCCAGTTGACTTTTTCAAAACAAGCTTCTCTTTAAGAGGTTAAGTGTCTCATTTCCATCTAAAACCAATCCAATTCTAACCGATCACCTCAAATACTGATATTAAAACATAGAGAAGCATATTATGGAGGAAACGGGACGGTAACTCATAAGATGACGGGTCGGGTCGTCACATTACTTTTCTTGCTGAATAACTCGCTGAGATATCTTTTCTTCAACAGATGATCAACTTCACCTTGTAACAACCTACAATCTACCATTTTGTGACCATAATCGTTGTGAAATTCGCACCAGTATTTAGGATTGCGCCTGTTTGGATTTGATCTCATTTCTTTTGGCCACCGCACCTTTTCACCCATGCTTCTTAAAATAGCTACGAGCTTGGAAGTGCTTACATTAAAATTATAACCGCCAAATCGTTCCTTCAAGTTTCTATCATTATCCCGTGACTCTCGTGTGTTACGATCATTCCCAAACTTTGATGATGAGACCGATTCTCTATTTTTAGATCTATGATCGTACCTTGAATGATCATGCTTTGACCATGATTCTTTTCCCGCTGGGCCCATATATGGTTCGTGTCTGTTTTTACCGGACCTTTTTTCTATTTCTGCCCGTCTCGAACTTACCTTTTCCTCTTTTTGAGAACGTGAGATAATATCTTCTTCTATCCTTAGCTTCGTGCTATACCTATTGTATACGACATTCCATGTTGTTGTTGGGAATTCACGAAGACTTCCCTTGAGTCGCCTCGTGGCTTATGAGCTTTTCTCATTCAAATTACTAGTGAAAGCTATAGCGGCCCAATTATCTGGTGTCACACCTCCTTTTTTCTTTCTGGCTATGGGGAAAGCCTATTTACTACACCCGGGGGAGGGATATAATAAAAGAAAGGAGTTTTTTCCAATTTAAGGACAGTCGGAACGGGATTTATTTATTTATATTTCAGAGTTGCCACTTAGGAAAATAATGGTGTCCCAAGTCACCGGTTTAATCCCGAACCGAGGAAAGTTTGACTCTGTTACAGTCTGCGAACTAGAAATCCGGATAAAAAATTCTGTTAATCCGGGAGAAGGTGTTAGGCACTCCCGAATTCCGTGGTTCTAGCACGGTCGCTCAACTGTTGTATTTGTTTTTATCTGATTTCTATATATGTTCCATTTTTATGTGCATTTATTAATATTCCGCTTTATCATTTTTATAAGAATTGCAACGTCATGAAAATGTATTTCGAGCCACACCGTACCAGTACGCCTGTGGCTTTTAATACATTTCGACTTCGTTGAGATTTAGATTTGGGTCACATAAATGTGCACCCATACTTGAGAAAGTGTATTATAAATCGCGCCTAAAGCATCTACGTCTTATTAACTTTGGGAAAGACCATAAAATTTGCTAAACCGTCCTTCCGAATCTAAAATTTTTATATAGAAACTTATTTGAGGGCCCCGCAATTATATTTTTAAAGCGGCGAGGCTCATCTCATTTTTATTAAGGCCAATCCTAAAATGAACTATATTCTTTATTTGTTTTTGTCTCTAGGAATAAGAGGGAAATAAGTCAGAAGCAATGTTTCATTTTAAAATGGTTAAACTTAAGAATATTTAGTGAACATTAACCCAACGAATTAGGCTCATGATGAAAGCCCAACTCTTATTATTCATCGGCTAATTTCGAATCAAATGTCAAATATAGATACTGGTTTATAAATGATCTGGGTCATGGACTCATATGAAATCAGGCTATTTTTTGTTTTGGGCTTGATTAAAGCCCAGTGCGGTATCCTGGCTTATTGCCACTGAATTAATTAAATCCAGCTTGGGCTTGAGTTCTGGACTGCACGTTAGAATGTCCAGGCCCAATAGCCTAAATCAGTCCAATTGTTGGACCAGATATACAGGCCTAATGGGTAATAGAACAATTTGCTTTTTAATTTTTTACAGAGTCATACCCATACTCAGAAGAATCTATAATGGAACCATTCATATTGAATTACTGTTTTTATTCAATGGAAATATGAAAGCTACACTACAGAAAACATACTCAGGTTGAATTACAAATTTCATTCATATCTCAACACTTATTTTATATTCATTACTTCGAACTTCATTCAATTTTTTATAGTTAAATTAGTCTAAGCAGGTCATAACTATTAACATAATTCGAATCTAATAAGAGCGTGATTTTAACAATTTAAAACTAGCTAACACACATTAAAATAGCAAATAATTTTTAATTTCGTCGTGATCTACTGGTTCATAATTGTTGAAGGTCCAGAAAACTTTAACTAGAACAAATTTTTACATTGTTTTCAATTTACTAATCTCTAATCTAATATAGCTGTTTTACTACTAATCTACTTCAAATGTGATTATCTCTATGGTAATTAAACTAAACTACTTTAAAATCCAACAGTCCGAGTCCAACAGTCCAGTTATACATATTAATCATTCCTAATGAATACAAATGCACTTAACTAATTCTATATTGATAAAAATGGACAAAACAGTAAACTAATAGAATCAGTCGAACACTTCATTTCTTCAAATTTGTGATTACATCTTCAAGTATTAGAAGTGTACCTGGAAGTAGAAGGAGATCAATGAGAAAACTAGAATGAAATAAGGATCAATAACCACAACAACACAGCAAATTGTTAAACACAGCTTCAGCACCCAAATCCAAACCAAGTAGAACACGAATCAACAGATAAAATGCCAAATGCAGGAGAATTTCAGCTTGAAATTGAGTCGGAATCAATGGAACAGTAGTATTGTAGGATTTTGAGAATTTTTCTAAAGATGAAAACTATGAAATTCGAAATTGCAGAGATATAGAAGTATTTTTTCAGATTATCAGAATTTCCAAAACTTATTCAAGGTGGCCAAGTGAGGCCTATTTATAGAACAAATTGGGAGGGAAATTTGAATTAAATATTCTCATTTTAACCCCCCTTTCTTATGATTCGTTTATCAAATAACTACACCTACTTTGCCAAAAATTGCACTAGAACCCCTTCTAGAAGGTTCTGGTGGCATCTACCGTATTCTATAACCCTTAATTGTCTAACCTGCCCTCCCTTGCTTTCAATTTTTACCCAATTGCCCTTTTGCTATGCCCGAAATACCCTTTACCCTTTACATAATTACCCATAAACCAAGCTGGATTCCCCATTTAACCCTGCCTTTTATCTTTATTCACCTTTTAACCCCCGTATTAATCAGATACCCAGAAGTCAAAGTCAAAATCTTAATTGATTCACAAAATTAACCAAATACTCGTCACTTTAACAGATAAAACCCAAATCAAAAACAAGTAATCAGTTAATAAGATTCAAGAGAACACTAAAACAGATATAGAATCTAATTAACAGAAAACATAGCTACTAATCAGGTTTTAACAATTAAAAACCCTAAAAATCTAAGTATGACAATATGAACAGCAAAACCTACGATTTTTATCAAGAACTATTCAGAGAAGGGAAATCGTAGTCATGCAATCCTAAGCACAAGTAAATCAAAAACAAAGAAAAGGGATTTAGACACTTAGCTTCACTTTTTCCTTCTTTTATTTTCTTTTCTTTCTTTCTTTCTTCTATTTTTTCCTTTTCTTCATTTTTCTTGATTTTCCAGAACCTTTGAAACTCTGGATGTCGTTTCTTGGGGTTTCTGTTCTCAGGCAGACTGTTGAGTCTCTTTTTATTGAAAAGATTCTCAGGCTGGATGTTCCGGGGTGTCTCAGAGTGGTTCTTGGAAAAATGTTCGCCGGAGTAGGGTTCCGGCGACACCTTTTGAAAGATTCGAGGGTTTCTGGGTTTATTCGAAGAAAGCTAGTTAGATGGGGTGAAAGAGGAGATGGAGAAGGTTATATGGTGTTAAAGGTGGGTTCTGAATCAAAAGTGGTGTTCGCCGGAGTAGGGTTCCGACGATACCTTTTGAAATATTCGAAGGTTTCTAGGGGTTTTCGAAGAAAACTAGTTGGATGGGGTGAAAGAGGAGATGGAGGAGGTTAGACGGTGTTAATGGTGGCTTCATCAGAGATGGTGGTGTTCCCCGCCGGTAGGTTTCCGGCGGGTGTTTGAGAGAAACCTAGGGCGGCTAGGGTTTTCAAGTGAAGACGAAGGGTGTAAAAAATGAAAGAGATGTAACGCTTTGGTATATTTAAAACCCTTAAGGATCTGAGACCGTTGGATCTAATGAACCAACGGCTCAGATTCATTTTCCTTCTATACGACACCGTCCCATTTAAGTGGCCATTAAATCGTGGCCATTGAATTGATTAGATCAACGGCTCAAATTGATTTTAGTACACGACGCCGTTTCATTTAAGTGATGGCCATCATTCCTGGCCGTTTGATCAAAACCTTCAACGGTCCAGATCTATTAACCTTTAAACGATGTCGTTTTGGCATAGCCTGGGGCAGACCGGGTTTGGTCCCTTTGGGCCTGGGCGGGTGTTATACACTTGGGCTGTTATTTGCTATTATTTGTATTTAGCCCAAGATTTTTGTATTGTATTTTTGTATTATACTTTTCTTTGTATTTTGTATTTTGCTTTTTTATTTTCTTTCTTCATTTTTATTTTTCCTTTTATATTTTATTTTCTTTCATATTTTCTTGTATTTTCTTTTCTTCTAATTTTTCTGATTTTTTACTAATTTTAAAAGTAATTAATTTCTATTTTTATAGTATTTTCTAATTAAGAACAAATAAATGCGTATTTTGATTTTCTTTAATTTGTTTTTAAAAAATCATAAAAATTGTAAAATAAAATCCTGATATTTCTACCTATTTTGTATGGATTATTATTATGCACACAATTAACATAAAATGTCACAAAATTATTTAAAAATCATTCTGCTTAATTTGGGAATAATTTGCTTAGGGCAAAAATCACGTGCTCACATCTGGTACACGTGGTAACATCATTCTTTCACGCTGGAACCTATCCACGAACTCTCTAAGCAACTCGGAGTCCCTTTGTTTGATTTTGAAAATATCCTCCATTCCTTTTTTGACTTTTTGAGCTCCTGAATGTGCTTTAATAAATGAATCTACAAGCTCAGCAAAAGAATTTATGGAATTTTTGGGTAAAAGAGAATACCATGTTAATGCTCCCTTAGTGAGTGTTTCACCAAATTGTTTGACCAACACTAATTTAATTTCTTGTTTGGTCAAATCGTTGCGTTTTATGCCAGTTGTGAATGCAGTCACGTGGTCTCGTGGATCAGTAGTTCCATCGTATTTTGGAATATCAGGCATTTTAAATTTCTTTGGAATTGGGAGAGGAGCAGCACTTGGCTTCCAAGGTTGTTATGAATATTTGTCCATATCTATCCCCTTGATTATAGGCGGTACTCCAGGTATTTGCTCTATGCAGTCGCTTTGCTCCTTGAGCTATTTTTGCAATGTTAATACTAAATTTTGTAAATCAGAATTGACTAAGTCACCTGGTTCTCCATCTCGTGACTCGCTGGGGATTCCACCACTGCCTGAATTAGCAAGCTCGGAACGAGGGTTTTCCAAAGTGTTGTTATTTGGAATTGGTGTTGATGGTGCAACACGTAACTGGATGGGAAAGGCTTCAAGAGCTTTATTGACCTGTTGAGCGATTAGCTATTGCAAATCTTCATTGATTGCTTCATCGTTGTCAAATTGAGCATTTGCATTTGAATGAGATCCATCAGGAGTGCCTTCTCGAGACCGCCGACGCGAATTTTCTGGAGAAGGGATCGGAGTGCGCTCATCTTGTGGGTTCCCTTGGAGTTGATGGTTTCCTTGGTTTCCTTGGGTGTTTTCAATAACATTTGACATGATTGTTGATGTAACAAAATAGGTTAGGTTAAGAAAGAATATATTATCAGTTTTCCGGTAACGAAACCAATTTTTTTAACCAAAAAATGGAATTTCAGTTAAAGCTTTATTTTAGAAGAACTCAGGTTACTGATAATCAAAGAAATGAATAATAGAAATTAATTTTGCTAATAATGAAATGAATAAAGGAAAGCAAAATAAATCAGTGTTATTCCAATAGGGTTTTGTATCCTTACAAATGTCCAGTCTTCTTCTTTTTATAGCTATCTCTAAGATATACGTTTTGTCTTTGTCATAATAAAGCCATTATAGACAATTAAAGGCATTAGATGCTACGTTACATAATCATTGTAATTTAATACATATTCTCTAATGTTTTCAGTATTTAATGCTTATTAAATACTGTATATGTACTCTCTTGTGCTATCAAATTCATTCTTATTAACTTTTAGATTTAAATAGGTACGAGCGTCAAGTCTTTTGAATATCTTCTCGTGCCTCTGCGTGTGCCTCTGCTCGTCTCTGTTGCAACTCGTACCTCCTTGCTTACCATCATTCTTTGACCAGCCTTCGTGTCATGACACGTCATCTTTCAATCACTTCAATATGTAAACTCAATTTTTCCCAATACAACATTACCAATAATTATCAACGGTACATGTCTAATATATAGAATCTACTCCAGATTTCATGTATTCCAAATATTGAATATGCCTATGTTCTTTGACCTTTAATGTTCGAGCTTCTTGATTAGGCTCCCTGTAGTCAAATTTAGTTTCTAATGGATTCGAAATAATGTCGTGTAGATATATTTTAGACTTCGTTCGTGTATTTTCTCATGAAAAGCTCACTCGTATGGCGCTAAGCATATGCTATATATAATTTGTATCTTGAAATACATCCTTATGCTTTCTTTATTTACTATTTAATGAGGATCGAAGAGATCAAAGGTGGCTAATGGAGGAAGATATATAGCAAATAGATCCAGGAAAATTAGACAAAAGTGACATCAATTATATATATATATATAGTAACATCAATTAACCCGAGTTATACAGAAAGGATACGTGATACACATAACTGATCACAAAATTATAATACTATGCACGCTAATACAATCAAAAGCAAATCAATGTGGACACTATGTATTACATAAAGTACGATATTAATTTCTATATCCCTCCCTGTAACATCCTTCAGAGATTGAACAATGCTAATCTAGAAACATTGCTTTGTGGGGGGTTTTTTTCAAATAAAATGAATAGAAATATTATCATATTTAAGGAGTTGTAGGTTTGTAAGGTGGAGAAAGAGAAGGAAAAGGTGTGTCCTTTGGATGGCTTGGGAATGTTGGTAATTCTGGTTAAGGCAGTTCCGGGATTTCTGGCTTTGGTATACTCGGCATCTCGGGCTTTGACATAGCTGGAACTTCGGACTTTAGCACTTCTAGCCTTTTCACGGGAGGAAGCTTGGGTATTGCCATTGCGGGGACATCGTGTTTTGGCACATCTGGAATTTCGGACTCTGGTACTTTAGGCTTTGGCATGTTAGAAATCTCAGGCTTTGGTACCTTAAATTTTGGCACAACTGGTAGCTCAGGCTTTGGCACAATTGGTACTCCCGGCTTTGGCACGGCCGGAGGAAGCTCGGGCTTTGGCACAACTGGAGTGTCAGGTTTTGGCAAAGTTGGTAACTCAGGCTTTGACACAGCTGGTAACTTGAGTTTTGGCACAGTTGGCACTTCAGGCTTTGGCACAGATGATAGCTCGGGTATTGGTTGGTACATCAAATTTTGGTACAGTAGGGATAGGCTTCTGTATGGTTGGAAGCTCTGGTTTTGGCACAACTGCGATCTCAGGCTTTGGCACAGTTGGTACTTCAGGTTTTGGTATAGTAGGAATTTCAGGCTTCTGTATGGTTGGAAGCTCTGGTTTTGGCACAGCTGGGATCTCAGGCTTTGGCACAGTTGGTACTTCAGGTTTTGGTACACTAGGAATTTCAGGCTTCGGTATGGTTGGAAGCTCGGGTTTTGGAATAGTTGGGATCTCAAACTTTGGCAAGACTGAGACTTCTGGGAATTTCAGTTTAGGAATTTCAGGAAGGGGTGTCTCCAAAAGACGATGTGTTGATACACCACTGATTATGTGGCCATACATGAATAAGTTGAGAAATGCAAGTGGTAAGAGGTAGGATAGATGGCAATGCTGAGCCATTTTTTGCTGCAAATCCTGGAAACTTAGAGAAGAATGTGTAAAGGCTAGATGTGACTTTGGCCTTCTGTTTCTTACTATATATAGGTTCTACATGCATGCAATAACGAGGACTTCACGATTATGGTTGTTGGAATGGGATGTGTAGTTGAACTTCTCATCTATTATTTGCTTTTCTATATTTTCTTGAATTTGTCTTCTGGTAGCTCAAACCTTTAAACTAAATACCTACTGATAATGTGATAGTCAAAATCTGTCATCATCATATCCAATGTTGGAACTTGTTAGAAACTTCTCTTCTGTTGCTTCAATTTCCTTGCAAAGAAAAGAAGCCTGAAAAGTCACATTTTACGCTAACCTAATTCACTTGGTTACAACTTAATTAGAATATTTTGAGGTTTGACAATTTCCTCTTCATTAATGGCTCTACATAGAAAGGAAAACTTGCCAGATTTTACGAGTGTCAAACAGAAAAGCCATTAGTTAATTTAATTTTTTTATCCAGCTGAATAATTCTTGGCTAGTAAATATCACTATTAAGAAGAAAATTATCTACTACCTTATTCATCAGATATATTACAGGAATTGGAGACCTCTAAATATTAGTATATTTTTTTCTTGTTCTTATGAATAAAAAAATCAAGATTGGGCAAAAGAATGATACCTTAGGTCTTTAAAATCAGTGAATTGAACCTTCACAAGGTTTAATTTGTATAGCTCAATGAGTTAATATAACTGGCACTGCTGATTCTTTCCAACTCTACATAGAAATGGTGGATTTTGAATTATGAAATGCTTTTCCCAGTATAAACTCAAATATAATTATCCAATAGTCCTCCAAGAATTGCGGAAAGACAGCATTGTGAAATTAGCACATGGCACGTCAAATGTGGACAAGCATAAATGATGCTTCTATTCAATTAAGCATTGGACGTGGTATTACTGGTCAATGCTGAAAGAAAAATTACTATTATATGAGATGACATAAGCAAAGAATATTTGATTACCAGTGTAGATAACAAACTGAAGAAAATTGGCAACTTAATTGGTAGGCTGCTCAAAATTGACGCCTGCACCAGGTCTACACTCTACACTCAGAGGCAGGTATGCACGTCTCTGAGTACTGCCACTGGATTAGCCAATTCAATCAAACATCCTAGTAGGTTCACACCTGCAACAACTCGTTTATGAAGGTATTAATTTCCTTTGCAAGAACTGTGGCCATCTTGGGCACAAAGCTACCATATGCACTCAGACATCAACAAGGGCAGAACAATTGCAAGAATTTAATAATAATGCACAAAATTTGGACAATGAAGGGATCAGTTCACATCCTCACCGGAAGATCAATGGCATATAGTCACCTTCTACAGGCGAAGGAACCAAAGAACAGAGAAATTATTTGAAAATAACCGCAGAAATTCCATAACACCAAATTCACTGCCAGGTACCAGTATTGATGTTAAAATTTATGATGCGGCGACAGGTAAGTACCTCAACTCTCAAAAAATATTACAAAGCTATAAATAACCCTGCTAGTCTGCTATCCTAATAACAATGACAATATGGGCCCTAACAATATTAATGAAATCCCTCCTCCAAATATTAAGGAAGATGAATTAATTCCCACTTCTGATAAATTCGATTCCCTGCTAATTCAGGATTCTAATTCCATCACTGAAACAAACACTGCCAGTGATAAAATTCCTCCTCCGTTAATTCCTAAGCTTTCCCTATACCCTACCAAAACTATCACTCAAGTAGGTACAAGTGGCAACCCTAATCCATGCATCCACTATACCGGTAATCCACTTGCCAACTCACCCCCTCCCCCCACAAAGCTACTTTTGCTACACGCAAACTATCCCCTCTTCCTCTAAGTCTCCTAAATCACCGCAAACCTTGGCAAAAGACACTAGCCAAGTGTCGATGGCTACTACTCCTCCAATCACAAATAATCTCCTTCCCCAATCTTCCCAATCTACCATGCATGCAAAATCTTCCATATTAGATTTGCAATCATTAGCACCAAACATGCACTCAACCATTCCAACTATATCTTCCCCCTTAAACTCCAATACTCGGCCAGACTCCTCTCCTTAAAACAGAGACATCCCCACAACTCCTTCTAAGGAAATCAATGGCACACTTCCCACCTTTCCCACCACAAATCCCATTCCATCCGCCAATTTTTGTGTTATCACCGTCGATACCCAACCAAGATGCTCAAACCTGGACAGAACATGGACTACAGGGCCATGTAGCCTTCTTCCCGATGATCATCAATGGTTAGGAACTATGGATTGTTCTTCAGAATCCGAACTTCCTAGCACAACTAATCTCGGAAAGCATGGCCCTAGCAATGAGGAATTACATCAATCACATGTGGCTAGCCAATGTCCTAGATCCCTTAACCTCAACTCTAGCTCCTACCCTATTCCACAACATGCAAGCACACTAGAACCTAACACATCACTTCAACCCCCCCCT
>MU760073.1:6446-47474 GCA_026770625.1 Nicotiana glauca
TCGGGAGTGCCTAACACCTTCTCCCGGATTAACAGAATTCCTTACCTAGGATTTCTAGTTCGCAGACTGTTACAGAGTCAAACTTTCCTCGGTTCGGGATTAATTCGGTGACTTGAGACACCATTATATTCTCAAGTGGCGACTCTGAAACTTTTAAATAACTAATCCTGTTCCGACCGTCCTTTAATTGAAAAAACTCTTTTTATTTATACCCTTCGCTGGGGTGTAAGAAGCCCTAAAAAGAGGTGTGACACTTGTTATTTAAAGTCACAATTGTAACATGGCCGGGAACCACACTAGTGGATCCTGAGGGGTGCCTAACACCTTCCCTTCGGAATAATTTCAAGCCCTTACCCGAACTCTGGTTTTCCAACTCAAGCCCTTCTTTAGTGTCCTAATGCACTTTAATAATTGGGTGGTGACTCTTCAATCCAAAACCCAATTCCCAAGAGGTAACTAGTTGTCCCCCCAAATGTCATGAACCCAATTTCACTTTAGAAAAAGGGGGCGCGACAATGTGGATCATCGACCTGTCGATCACGGATACGCTCCAATAATGAAGAACGAGCGACCGTGCAAGTTAATACCCGACTAGGCTCAGAAATATCCAACCTCACGAATCGATTGGACAAGGCCTGAACATCCAAAGCAAGCGACCTACTGACCGGAATATAAGCAAGACTGCCCGTACTGGCTGACTTCCTACTCAAAGCTTCGGCCACCACATTGGCCTTCCCCGGATGATACAAGATAGTGATTTCATAATCCTTCAACAACTCCAACCACCTCCTCTGCCTCAAATTCAACTCCTTTTCTTGAACAAGTACTGAAGACTCTTGTGATCCGTGAACACCTCACATGCCACGCCATACAGGTAATGCCTCCAAATCTTCAATGTGTGAACAATGGCTGCCAACTCAAAATCATGCACTGGATAGTTCTTCTCGTGAATCTTCAACTGCCTCGAAGCATAGGCAATGACCTTGCCATCCTGCATCAACACTACACCAAGCCCAATACGGGAAGCATCACAATAGACTGTATAAGGCCCTGAACCTGTGGGCAAAACCAATACCGGTGCCGTAGTTAGAGCTGTCTTGAGCTTCTTAAAGCTAGCCTCATACTCGTCTGACCATCTGAACTGGGCACCCTTCTAAGTTAACCTGCTCATCGGGGCTGCGATAGATGAGAACCCCTCCATGAACCGACAATAGTAGCATGCCAATCCTAAGAAACTCCAAATCTCTGTAGCTGATGCTGGTCTAGGCTAGTTCTTGACTGCCTTAATCTTCTTCGGGTCAACCTGGATACCCTCTGCTGATACGATATGACCCAGGAATGCAACTAAATTCAACCAAAACTCGCACTTCGAAAATTTTGCATATAGATGACTATCCTTCAGAGTCTGAAAAACCACTCTGAGATGCTGCTCGTGCTCCTCCTGACTGCTGGAGTATATCAGAATATCATCAATGAATATTATCACGAACGAGTCCAAATAAGGCCTGAACACTCGGTTCATCAAATCCATAAAAGTTGTTGGGGCATTTGTCAGCCCAAATGACATGACCAAGAACTCGTAATGCCCGTACCGACTACGGAAAGTTGCCTTAGGGACATCAGATGCTCTAATCCTCAACTGATGGTAGCCAGATCTCAAGTCTATCTTTGAAAATACCTTGGCACCTTGAAGCTGGTCGAACAAATCATCAATCCTCGGCAGTGGATACTTATTCTTGATTGTAACCTTGTTCAATTGTCGGTAATCAATGCACATTCTCATCGAACCATCCATTTTCTTCACAAACAACACCGGACGCACCCCAAGGCGAAACGCTGGGTCTAATGAAACCCTTCTGAAGCAAATCCTATAACTGCTCCTTCAACTCTTTCAACTCCGGCGGGGCCATGCGATATGGCAGGATAGAAATGGGCTGGGTGCCCGGAGCCAGATCAATGCAGAAATCAATATCCCTGTCGGGTGGCATACCCAGCAGGTCTGAAGGGAAAACCTCAGGAAACTCCCGAACAACGGGCACAAAATCAATAGAAGGGACCTCCGCACTAGAATCGCGAACATAAGCCAAATAGGTCAAACACCCCTTCTTGACCATACGCCGAGCCTTCACATATGAAATAACATTGCGGGTAGAATGACCAGGAGTCCCTCTCCACTCTAAATGGGGCAAGTACGGTAAAGCTAAGGTCACAGTCTTGGCATAGCAATCCAAGATAGCATGGTACGGGGATAACCAATCCATCCTCAATATAACATCAAAGTCGACCATGTCTAAAAGCAACAAATCAACACGGGTCTCAAGACCCCTAATCACCACAACACAAGAACGATGGACTCGATCAACCACGATAGAGTCACCCACTGGTGTGGACACATAAATAGGAATACCCAGCGAATTACTAGGCATGATCAGGTACGGTGCAAAATAAGACAACACATATGAATATATAGACCCTGGATCAAATAGCACTGAAGCATCTCTATCACAAACCAGAATAGTACCTGTAGTGGTTGCATCTAAAGACTCAGCCTCGGGTCTGGATGGAAGGGCATAACATCAGGGCTGGGCCCTACCACCCTGAACTACCTCTCTGGGACGGCCTGCCGCTGGCTGGCCTCCGCCTCTAGCAACCTGAGCTCCATCTCTAGGAACTCTTCCTCCACCTCTAGCACCTCTGCTCCCACCTCGAACTGGCTGGGCAGGCTGTGGAACCTCTGGTGCCTATATCATGGCACGAGAACTCTGATGCGGAGAACTGCTCTAAGCTTGAGGGCAATACCTAGCAATGTGCCTCGTGTCTTCACAAGTAAAACAAGCCCTCGGTGGACAGCCCTGGAAACTCTGAAATGGTGGTGCAGTGATAGGTGTTGGTGGTGCACTGTAAGGCTGCTGATTGGAATAATGCGTCTGAGAACCACGACCACCCGAAGTACCATGGGAGACCTGGAGAGCTGACTGAAAGGGCCTAGGAGGATGGCCTCTACCGTATGAATCTCTACCTCCAGACGAGGTACCACTAAATATGCCTGAATGACAGGGCCTCTTATCCGACCCATGACCACCTCCCTATGACAGAATTATCTCAACTCTGCGGGCCACATTAGTCACCTCCTGAAATGTAATCTCACTCCCAGCCTCCTTGTCCATCTGAAGACCAATCGGCTGAATCAGACCATCAATAAACCTCCTCACCCTCTCTCTCTCGCTGGGCAGTATGACAAGAGCATGGCGAGCTAGATCAATGAACCTGGTCTCATACTGAGTGACCACCATAGAACCCTGCTGAAGGCGCTCAAACTGCCTCTAAAAGTCCTCTCTCTGAGTCACGGGGAGAAACTTCTCCAGAAATAACACTGAAAATTGTTCCCATGTCAAAGATGGCGACCCAGCTGGCCTGGCTAAGTAATAATCCCTCCAGCAAGTCTTGGCGGATCCAGATAGGCGAAATGCAGCACAATCGACCCCATTGGTCTCAACAATGCCCATGTTCTTGAGAACCTCGTGGCAGCTATATAAGAAATCCTGGGGATACTTAGAAGAAGCACCGCTGAACGTAGTAGTGAAGAGCTTGGTGAACCTATCCAGCCTCCACAAAGCATCTACAGACATAGCTGCTCCATCGCCGATCTGAGTCACTACACCCGGCTGAACTGCCACAGGTGGCTGAACTGCTAGAACCTGAACCTGGGGAGCTACCTGCTCCGAAGTGCGTATAGCGGGAGTCTGAGCCCCTCCTCCAGCCTGAGAAGTGGTTGGTGCTACTGGAAGCAAACCCGCTCGGGTGACACTCTAGATGAGGCCTACCAATCGGATTAGAGCATCCTGAAGAACTAGGGTGGCAATGAACCCCTCTGGGACCTGAGCTAAGCCTACCGGAACTGTTGGGGCCGGAACCTCCTCCTCAAAATCAACCTGAGGCTCCACCACTGGTGCTGCTACTCGGGGCTGAGCTCTGCCCCTACCTCGGCCTCTGGCACGGCCTCGGCCTCGCCCTCTGCCCTTAGTGGGAGCTGCTGATGGGGGCTCGGGCTGCTGAGCGGTAGATAAGGAAGCGTGTGTTCTCACTATCTGCAAAAGAATAGAGTAGAAATCCAATTAGTATTGAGAAACAAATCCACACGACAAGAAAGAACAAATGTGAAATTTTCCTAACTTTATAGCCTCTGAGGGATAAATACAGACGTCTCCGTACTGATCCCTCAAACTCTACTGAGCTTGTTCGTGAGTTGTGAGACCTAAGTAACCTAGAGCTCTGATACCAACTTGTCACGACCCGAAATTCCCACCCTTGGGAGTCGTGATGACGCCTACGCGTGGAAGCTAGGCAAGTCAAGAACCTTTGCAATTATAAACCTATCTCGTTTTATACATGATTAAACAATTTAAATTATAGATGAATACATAACTAAAAGACAATGATTACTAAAAGATAGCGGAAGTCTGAACTAAATATAGAAATAGTGTTTATAACATCAATACAAGTCTCTACCCAGCACATGGTGTCACAACAATGCACGGACTGTCTAGGATTACTACAAATAAGAGTTCAAAATAAATGACATAGTCTGTCTTGAATACAAATGACAACAGAACATGAAAAAACTGATAGATGAGACGCCGGGCCTGCGGACGCCAGCAAGGCTACCTCGGAGTCTTGTGGACTGAAGGTCGGCTTCCTAAGTACTTCTGCGCACCGTAAGCTACTCCGACACTTGGATCTATGCAAAAGAGCACAGAGTGTAGCATCACCACAACCGACCCCATGTGCTGGTACGTGTCTGGCCTAACCCCGGCGAGGTAGTGATGAGGCTAGGACCAGACTCCAGATAAACCTGTGCAGATATATATACAAATACAACAGAGAAACAACAGAAATAGACAATTAAAGCTGGGGGAGGGAACATGCTTTAGGGGTAACAGATAGAAATAGAATATCAGGAATAATGGAGGAAAATCTACATTTTAGCTTCTAACACGGAATAAAGAAATAAAGACAACTTTCATATTCAGCTTATCTTGTTGCAGGCGTGCAACCCGGTCTTATTTCTCATATCTCGTGGTAGGCGTACCACCCGCTCCCATTTTATTTCTATCTTGTGGTTGGATTACCACCCGCTCCCATTTCATTTCTATCTTGTGGTTGGCGTACCACCCGCTCCCATTTCATCAATCTTGTGGTAGGGGTACCACTCGCGCCCATTTCATAATATCTTATGGTAGGCGTACCACCCACTCCCATTTCAATTCAACACAAAAACACAATAAAATCCCGTCAAGGGAACAAAATAATATAATGACCTCCCGGCAAGGGAACAGACAATATAATAACTTCCAGGCAAGGGAACAAAAAATGTCAGATCAAATGTCCTGGCAAGGGAGAATCAGCTATAACCAATCTTATCCAACTTCTACTTGTCACAATTAATACCAAAACTCAGTCATAACTAAAGTGCACGGAAATAACTAAATCCTTGCTCAGTATCGAGAATCAGTAATCAAAGCTATCATAGGATCATTTCAAAATACAACAATTAGCAATTTACGACCCACGGTCATGCTCGACACCAACGTATAGATACTCGTCACTATGCCTATACGTCGTATTTAACACAAAACAAGTAGCAAATATGACTCAACTCCTAATCCCTCAAGCTAAGGTTAGACCGAACACTTACCTCAAACTTCCACGGCCAAATCAATCCTCAATTACCACTTTCCCTCTCGAATTCGGCTCCAAATCGATTGTATCTATACAATAGCGACTTCAATACATCAATAAATGCTAAACAATGCGAACCCAATGCCTAATTATAGCCTTCCAAGCATTATTCCCTAAATCCCAAAAAATCGACCCCGGGCCTGCTTGGTCAAAACACGAGGTTCGGACCAAAATCAAATTACCCATTCACCCACGAGCCCGAATATATAATTTATTTTCAAATTCGACCCCAAAACGAGGTCTAAATCAAGAATAATCAAAAAGCCCTAACTCTACCCCATTCCCTAATTTCTACCCTTAATCACATGTTTTAGGCCTAGGATTTCAATAGATGTTGATGAAAAATGAAGAAAATGAGTTAAAGATTACAAACCCAAGAGTAAATGGTGAAAGGATGCTTCAATGGTCGCCCTAGAACTTTGGAGAAGAAGAGTTTGAGAATTTTTTATGAAAATCCCGTTACTGGTTCTGTTTTGGAGTTTTAAAATAACTGGGAAAAATTGCCCTTCGCGTTCACTATGGGCATCACGCATTTGCGACGGTCCAGGTCTGAAGACCTTCGTGTTCGCGACACAGCGGCTCGCGTTCACGGAGAATTATCTCCTTGAGCCTCGCGTTCGCGCCCCTAAGGTCGCGTTCGCATAGCTTAAAATTGGAGACCCCTCCCCTTGTACCCTACGCGTTCGCGAATTTAGGGTCGCATTCGCGAAGGGTTTCCCCCCTCTGCTTCGCGTTCGCGTACCATATATCATGTTAGCGATGAAGAAACTAGGCTCTTGGGAAAATTGTCTTACGCATTCACGAGAGTGCCCACGCGAACGCAAAGAACAAAATCTCTGGGCATAACAGCAGAAAATCAGCAACAGTCCTAAGGCCAAAAACCATTCTGAAACACCTCTGAAACACTCCCGAGCCCTCGGGGCTCCTAACCAAACACACGTACTAACTCAACAACATCATACGAACTTATCCGTGCGATCAAATTGCCAAAATAACATCAAAAACAATGAATCAAACCTCAAAATTAAGAGTTTTTCTTCAAACTTCATTAAGTTTTGAATTTAGAACTTTAAGCCCGAAACACATCAAACGACGTTCGATTTTAACGAAACTTCACAGAAACATCTTAAATCATATATAAGACCTGTACCCAGCACCGGAACCAAAATACGGGCCCGATACCAACACGCTCTAATCCAATTTCATTTCAATTTTCTTTAACAATTTCAGAAAAACAATTTCGTTGAAAAATTCATTTCTCGGGCTCGGGACCTCAAAATTTGATTTCGGTATATGCCCGAGTCCCATATTTTCTTACGGACCTTCAGGGACCGTCAAATCACGAGTGCAGGTCCATTTATCAAAAATATTGACTGGAGTCAAATTTATTCATTTTAACATCAATATTTAGCATTTTTTACATAATTTCATATTCAAGCTTTCCAGCTACGCGCCTGGATTGTGCACGCAAATCGAGGTGACTCTAAATGAGATTTTCAAGAATTCGAAAGAGTAGAATAGATAAGAAAACAGGTGATGACCCTTCGGGTTTTCCCAGTGATTTATTCAAATACTAGTAAATATACATGTAATATTAAATTTAAGTAAGAAGAATTGATGAACCAAACCAGTGTTGTTAGAGCAATAAAAGTCTCAAGAAATAAGTGTATGAGGTAATATGTTCATTAGGATCGGTTGTTCCGTTGTATTTAGGTATACCGGGCATGCAAAACTTTTTACGAATGTACTTCGGAGCCGCACTCGGAGGGAACGACTTTCGTATGAACTTTTTGGCATCCAAACCTTTCAAGACCGGAGGTACCCCCAGTATTTGATCAACACGGGAGTTATAAGTCTCTACTTTTTTTGTCATTATCCCCAATATTCTTTTCCTCGGACTCGATTCTCTTGGTGAGTTCCTCGAGAATCCTCATAATTGTGGGATCAGTCCCCGAGCCACTACCGTTTGATCTTTCCGGTATCAGCTCAGTACATTGAGTGTTTTCTGGTTCGACTATACTTGGAGTTTTATGCTGACTTTGAAGCTGAGCGATAGCAACCTGTTGAGCTTGTAGCATTTCGAATATTACGTGGAGGTTGACTCCCCTATCTCCTATACTCTGTGTTCCTCGGCAACCAGATCGGGCTTCCCTGCATACACTTCCTTCAGGGTCTGCGCCTAAATCCACATTCAGAGCAATGTGAGAGCTATCATCAACTGGCTCCATATTTGGCACATCTCCAGGGTTAATCGGTGGTACACCGACGCCCAGAGCGATTATATTATTATTTTCACCGTAAAATCTGAGACCCTCATCGCTGTGTTTGTGTGAATTTTACAAGTTTGACATATTTTAATTCTAAGAACAACGTGTGTTATTAGAATTAGTACTGAAATAATCATTATTATCTTTAGCCCCATGGTGGGCGCCAAACTGTTTACCTCGAAAATACGAGTAACAATTAAATTTGATCTATGATTTTAAAGATATGTGATTTAGTTCAATACTAGTTAATAACCAAGAAGTATAACGTATAAATGAAAGAAATAAGTAAATTAAACCAGTGTGAAGGACAGTCTCGACCTCGATCTAGGGTCGCCTCGAGGTTGGTTAAGAACAGTAAAGCAAGAAACAATGAAGTAAAGGGACGATTCTGATGAAATATAAGCCAAAAAGTAAGACAGTATATTCTTTGCCAATGATTGATGATGTTTACAAATATTTGGGGTCCCCACTACATAATAGGGGAACCCTAAATAAGGTACATTTCTATTTACAGTAAAGAATCTTATTGGGACAACTGTCTAACCGCCTAGTACGGATTAGTACCAACTCGTACAAATCTATTCC
Source organism: Nicotiana glauca (assembly GCA_026770625.1). Taxonomy (NCBI): domain Eukaryota; kingdom Viridiplantae; phylum Streptophyta; class Magnoliopsida; order Solanales; family Solanaceae; genus Nicotiana; species Nicotiana glauca. The sequence goes on from MU760073.1 coordinate 15,038, forward strand.
GAAACCTCGATTCTATTACAAACTCATAACATCTCCATCTCGAGGTCAGTCATACTTGGCTTCGGTACCTCATCATGCACTTCGATCCATATGTTCTGCCCTTGAACTCGAACCCAGTCCATACTGAGTTTATCCCTCAATGTGAACCCTCTGTTCCTCGATGAGAGCCCTTGAGCCCTCAAGATTAGGGATGCATGATTTTACTATATACAGATAGTCCCCGCATTTCTTAGAGTAAAATGATAAAAAAAATGATTTGAACCTTGATTTTTCGGAACCCTTGATGATGTCGTCATTCTCCTGATGTAGGCGCTCGAAATAACTGAAATGTCCCGTTGGTTTGCTTTCCCAAAATATTAAATGCGTGCCAGTTATTGTAGGCCACTAACGCCGCCGAATGGGTTGAGGCTTATCTGTAAATACGGGGATCTTCTTTTGAATCAAAGACTACTTCTTTCTTGCACTCTCTCTGATCCCTTCTTCTCTTCTTCTCTTTTTCTCACCGCCTGCTTCTACCGCCCTTTTAGTGCCAGAAAATGCTAAACTCCGCCACCTTCCGCATATCTAAACCTAAAACCATGGAAAAAACCTCTAAAATAGTTCCTCAAAAAGAGAAGGCTTCTTCTTCCTCTTCCCGGCCGACCAAACTTGTGGTGTCGGCCCTTCACGAGATCATTCCCGGCCCCTATGTGATAATGAAAGATTTTAACATTAAAAATTCCCCCAATATACCAGGTCGATGCAAACATGTATCTCGATATATTGGTTCGATATCGAAGAAGCATATTAAGGCCATGAAGAAGGACTGTGGCTGGGGAGACGAGTTCGTGGTATAGATCAGCGACCCTGAGAAGAGCTTCACTACTCACGTAAAGGGGTTCTTAAGTGTTTACACTTACCCCTTCTCATTGGTTCCCCTCGATCCAGTAGTGATTGATTTCTGCAAGAGATATGAAGTTACCCTCAGCCAGATCCATCCCTCTTTCTGGCGTATCGTGATCATGCTATGCTACTTCTCTAGCAGGGCCGAGGGATTAGAGTTTACCCTCAACCACCTCATTCGATTGTATTTGCCTCAGCTTTTTCGAGGTCTGATCAAGCTTCAACGTTGATCAAGCAAAGCCTTCTTTGCTAGTGACGACGAGGATAAGGATCGAGGCTGGATGAGCCAGTTTGTCTAAGTGAGGACCTCAAACGTCATCCCTAGGGGAAAATGACGTTCCCGGAGAAGTGGAATTTCAAGCGTAAGTGAAGTCCCTTTCTCAGCATCTTCTTATACTGTATTGCTGCCTTTTTGTAGTTGTCGTTTGGATGCCCCATGTGATCCCTAACCTCGAGGATTGGGTTTGGAGATTGGCCGCGACCTCGTATAACGAGCGTAAATGGTGTAAATTGTATCGAAGGGAAAATGGGAGGCCAAACATCATGGTAAGTTCTCTTCCTTGGTTTTTTGGTGCTTTTCTTTTATTGGAGATGTCATCTCACTCATGCTTATTTGTGCAGGCATCGGAGATGTCTCCGAAATGAGTCTGATCCCACCCAGGGAAGAGACTGAGTCCCCGATTCCAAAATTGGAGAAAGACAATAAGAGAAAAAGGGTTTCAAAGCCCGAAGACCCCCAGGATGAGAGGGCCCCTACTCGAAAGCTAAGGAGGAAACTCATTCATGTGGACGTAGATTCGGCCCTCCAATTTCTAGATGATGATGAAAATGAAGGCGTAGAATCGGCATTGGTACCCCAAACTAGGAAACCGATCGAGGCCGCCAAGCCCTCTAAAGTGGAGATTTCGCCTCGTGGTGAGGAAACTCTAAAGAAAGACTCGAGGAAATCCCTCAAGTCCCCCGAGATCAAGATTATTCCCTCTCCTTCAACAAGTACACTAGAGGGGGTAGGTGCCGAGAATCCCGAAGCTAATCAGAGCTCCCCGAGTGAGGAGCTCGGGGCCGTGAAAATAGGTCACTCCCCTTCTCTACCATCTTATTCTGAGGAGGCGATAAAGGGCGCTCGAGCTCTGCGAACGCCCGACATGAGCAAGGTCCTCGAAGAAGATCCCTTTCAGGATTGTTTCACTAGGGTCGATGATGCCGCCGACCTTAATGAAGCATCCACCCTTTTTTAAGAGGCACATTGTCTCTTCTCATGGGTAAACACTAACTTTTATTATTGAAATTTTTTCTTCCCCCTTTTTCTTGACTGATATCTCTTTGTTTTTTGTGTAGGGAATCATGAAGTTCAAGGCCGAGCTGAGCCAATATGAGGTCAAGCGCAGGAAGTCTTCGGATGAGGAGAAGGCCTTAAGGCTCCTTTGAAGCCAAAAAGAGGAGGAGCTCAAAGACCTTCGGGCTGATTCGGCGAAAGCTCGAAAAAATAAGGCCGAGCTCGACGAGTAGGTAACCGTGATATTGAAAGAGCATGGACTTATCTGACTTACTGTGGAGTCTAACACTTTAATGTCTCAGCTGCAGCAAAAGTTTGAGATGATCGGGCGGCTCCGGGGCAAGGTCGATCAGGTTAAGGCTGACCGCCACCGATGGAAGGAGAATATAGATCGGCTCGCTGCTGATAAAGAGGCTGCTCTAGTCCAACTGGCCTCGGCTGAGACTCAGCTCCGAGGTATTAAAGTGAAAAATCTGTCCTAGGCCAAGAAAATCAAGGAGCTCGATACGAAACTTGCTGAAGTCGAGGCCGAGGTTGTTGAAGCTAGGGTTGAAGTGTAGAAGACGAAGTCTACGACTGATAAAACCATCATCGTGTACTTAAGGGATGCTGAGGCTGTTCAAGCAAAGCTAAGGGAGGCCTCTGATTGAGAAAAATGGAGTAATGATTTGGCCAAGTGCCAATCCCGGTGGGAGACCCTCGAAGAAATCCATGCCCGGGGGTTCGACCTTACTGAAGAGATAGCCCAAGCAAAGGCGCTGGAAACCGATACCAAGTTTCTCATTTCTTCCGATGATGAAGATACCGTTAGTGGTTTTGAGAGAAAGGGGTGTGAAGATGGAGTCCCCGAGGAGGAGGTTCCCGAAGATGCGGCTCTTAAATATGTGGCTCCTAAGGATGCAGCTCCCATGGATACGGCTCAAAAGGATATGGCTCCCAAAGTAGCTTAGGTTCTTTTGTTCTTGTTTTTTGTATAAGGCCCTTTGTGGGCATTGTAAATATTTTTTATGAATATAAGGAATTCCATTTATTTCACTTTATCTCCAATTTGCATTGAATTCTGCTTCGTCTTCATTTATGAAAAACATTTGATGTTACAACTTTAATGATCAAGTGAGCACTCGTTTGGACTCAAAATAGAACAAACCCTTAGTTTTTTTAGTGATTAGTGGGCGATCTTTGAACTTATAATAGAATACCTCTTAAGGATTTTGTTAATCCTCGAGCTATGCTTAAGTCGATTTGATGCAAGATCGGGATATGGGACTCTTGAGTCCGAGTTGAGTGTGAACAAGGTCTTGAACTCTACATGTTTCGGCCCTAAGGCTCTTTTATATTGGCCATTAGTTTCTTTAAGTTGGGAAAATTCGGCCTCTTAAACGGCTATAATTTTTTCCTCTTTTCAGCTAAAAGACTTAGTGAAAATTTCTTTACGCCTTAGCATGTGTTTTTTGTACCCGTTGGGTTTTTCGAAGGTTCGATCAATCGGAACCTCATTCGTAATCCGTTTGTGTTATGATAATTGAATACCTTTTGAGGCTTTTTCGAAGGCTGGTGGTACCGAAGCCTCTAAATTATTCGACGACTGATTTTATCGAAGCACTTTTTTATTTGCTTTTACGGAGGGTAGCCTGATTTAACCGGTATTTTCAAAGTATTAGAAGGCCTTTAACTTATGGCGGAAGTCAGATGTCTCTGAGCCGCATTATTTTGGTTGTAGCCTTTTTATATGACTGTAGTCTTTAATATGGTCGTAGCCTTCGAGTATGTCTCTTGGACTTGTTTCCCGATAACCTTTTGTACTTGTTCGAAAGGTGAGTCCCCGAGTATGATGGCTTTGGACTTTATGTTGAGGGGATGCCTCTTTGAGGACTTATGAATTCAAGTTTATATGACTCAAATGTGTTGACTGTCGATGACATTTCCCGAGTATTTGGGGTGTATTTACCTTTTGGACTTTGAGCCGTTTCTCGCAAAATTACAAATATGAAGCTCGTATAATAGTAGACTTCTTTGAGACACAAAATGTTTTGATATTTTAAGAATGCTTCTTTGAATAATTTGATACATGCGCACATGTTTTGCCATCGAGGCTCGACTATCCTATATAGACACGGTTCATCCTACCGTTTGGTCCATTACAAAATTTTCCAATCGAGGCCCTCTTTGCCATGAAGTATTTTCCTCAAAAATAGAACCTCCGAGGGTGATTCCCCCCAGTATTCGAGGTTGATAGAAAAGAAGCCTTGGATACTGTTGAATTCTCCTTAGGTAGCACATAATTGTTGCCTCGTTAAAAACCTTGCTGGAAAAACCTATTTGGGACAAAATCCGATTTAAGGGAAAAAGAGTGCAATACGTGCTTTTAAAACCTAAGGCTTTCATGTAGAAAGGTGCCCTCGTCGTCTTCGATAAAAGACCTGCCATGAGTTAGTCTTAAATTCAAATGGAAAAAGGAGAAAGTTGTACCTTAGTAGTAATATCGTTTGAGTAGTGATACATTCCAATTGTTTGAAAATTGTTCTCCCTCCATCATACCAAGTTTGTAAGATCAACTCCGATGACTCGGTACGGTCCTTCCCAATTCGGGCGTAGTTTCCCTTCATTCGGCTCTTGAGTATTGGGGGCGACTTTTCGTAGAACTAAGTCCCCGATTCCAAAGTGTCAAAGGTTGGTCATTCCATTATAGTATCTCTCGATTCTTTGCTTTTGTGCGGCCATCCGAACAAGTGCTCCCTCTCGTTTTTCATCTAATAACTCGAGGCTGGTATTCATAGCCTCAAGATTTGATTCCTCTGACGCATGTCAAAATCTAGTGTTGGGGTTCCCGACCTCGACCAGAATTAAGGCCTCGGAGTCGTATGAGAATGGGGTCGCCCCCGTGATGGACTTTGATGTTTTTCGATACGCCCAAAAAACCTCGGGTAAAAGTTCTCTCCATTTTTCTTTTGCATCGTCCAACCTCTTCTTCAACTTTTGAATGATAGTTTTGTTCGTCGACCCGGCCTATCCGTTCTCGCTCGGGCGGTACGGTGTTGATAAGATCCTCTTTATTTTGTGTGCTTCAAGTGTCACACACGATTTTGGCAGGTATCCCGAATCGACACACAATGTGATCCCAGATAAAGCCAATAACATCCTTTTCTCTGACCTTCTCGAAGGCCTGTGCTTCCACCCATTTAGAAAAGTAATCAGTCATAAACAAAATAAATTTAGCTTTATCTGGTCCATTGGTAGAGGGCCAATGATGTCCATCCCTCATTTCATGAAAGGCCACGGGGACATGACTGAGTGAAGTTGCTCTTCGGACTGGTGAATCATTGGGACAAACAGTTGGCACTTATCACATTTTTTGACGAACTCCTTAGTCTCTTTTTCCATGCTATCCCAGTAATATCCTACTCTAATAATTTTGTGAATCAAAGACTCGACGCCGGAGTGATTCCCACAAGTACCTTCGTGGACTTCTCGTAGAACATAATCGGTATCCCCCGACCCCAAATATACTGCTAATGGTCCATCGAATGTCCTCTTGTATAATGTTCCATCTTCATCTAATGTAAATCTAGCAGCTTTGGTTCTTAAGGCCCTTGACTCTTTATGATCCGATGGGAGTTTTTGAAATTCCATTTTTCAAATACTCGATATACTTATTCCTCCAATCCTATGACAAACTCATAGAATTTATTTCGGCATGACCCTCTTCGACCATAGATCTCGATAATTGGACGACAGTCCCCGGGATGATATCCTCTTCTTCAATCGATGACTCCAAATTAGCAAGTGCATCATCCTAATTATTTTGTTCTCGAGGCACATGATCTAGATTCCACTCCTTGAAGCGGTGCAAAGTTACCTACAGCTTGTCCAAATATCTTTGCATCCTATCCTCTCGAACTTCAAAGCTTTTGTTTACTTGATTTACGACCAATAGGGAATCGTATCTGGCTTCAATGACTTCTGCCCCCATGCTTTTAGCTAGCTCGAGACCTACAATCATAGCCTCATACTCGACCTCATCATTAGTCAACCTAGAAGTTTTGATAGATTGTCTAATAGTACTACCTATTGGTGGCTTCAAAATAATGTCGAGCCCGGACCCTTTCAAATTTGAGGCACAGTCTGTAAAAAGGGTCCATACCCCCAATGATGTGCCCGATTTTAGCAGTTCTTTTTCCACTTCGGGTACGTACATCCTGAGTTTGTTCCTTTTTTTAGGGACTACAACTATATTTGCTGACCACTCGGGGTATTTTACCTCCCGAATGGATCCTATTTTAAGAAGTTTAGTTACCTCATCCTTTATGAATGCATGCTTTACCTCGGATTGGGACCTTCTCGTTTGCTTCACCAATTTGAACCTAGGGTCGATGCTTAGTCAGTGTGTCGTATTTCCGGTGGTATCCCTATCATGTCTAAATGGTACCAAGCAAAACAATCCATATTATCGATAAGAAATTGAATGAGTTTTTTCCTGAGTTTGAGGGTTAATCCCGTTCCCAGGTATACCTTTTTCTCAGGCATGTACTCGATCAGTATGACCTATTCCAGTTCCTTGATTGTCGACTTGGTTGCGTCTAACTCTTCGGGAACAAAGAAAGTTTCAGGAGTAAGGAAATCCTTTTCCTCTTCTTTGATTACATGTTCCTCTGGCTCAATCGGGGCTAGGATCGTGATTGCAATTTGGTCGTTCTTTTATCTTTGGTGCTCAATTTTTTTAAGGTCGAAGGCACTGGTATTGGTGTCACCTCATCGACTGCAAACATTTACTTTGCAGCGTGTTGTTCTCCGCAAACCATTTTTACACCATCCACTGTCGGGAATTTCATCATCTGATGAAGGGTTGAAGGTACTGCCCTCATGTTGTGGATCCATGGCCTCCCGAGAAGTGCATTATATCTCATGTCACCTTCGATGACATGGAATTTTGTATCTTGGATGGTCCCGACCACGTTCACTGGTAGGATTATCTCTCCCTTCGTTGTTTCGCTTGCCATGTTGAAGCCATTTAGGACTTGGGATGCAGGTACAATTAGATCATGTAGGCCGAGCTGCTCTACGACCCTCGATCTTATTATATTTGCTGAGCTACCTAGATCTACTAGAACACGTTTAACTTGAATTTTATTTAACAAAATAGAAATTACCAGGGCGTCATTGTGCGGCTGAGATATGCCTTTCGCTTCCTCGTCATTGAATGATAGGACGCCCTCGGTCACATAGCTCCAAGTTGATTTTTCTCTGGTGATCGACACTCTGGTGCGTTTGAATACGGGCCTTATGGAACATCGACACCGCCAACGATCATATGGATTACATGTTGCAGTTCTTCCTACTAATTTTTTCTGTTTGCATCTCTTTCCCTGAAGTGGTTCTTAGCTCGATCACTGAGAAACTCTCGAAGATGACCCTCATTGAACAAACGAGCTACCTCTTCCCTCATCTGCCTGTAGTTTTCGGTTCTATGGCCATGTGTGCCATGATACTTACACGTCAAGTTTGGATTCCTTTGAGAAGGATCGGTTTGTATAAGCCTGGGCCACCTGGTGTCTTTGATTCTTCCAATAGCTAACACGATCCCCGATGCATCTACACTGAAATTATAGTCCGACAATCGAGGTGCTTCCGCAGGGTCGGTATGTTTATCAAAACCATTCTTACTCATAAGTCCTCAAGGGCTTTGACCTCGATCATTTCGAGGAGCGTTACGCCCTGAACCGTTGTTTCTATGATCGACATACGGCTGATATCATTCCTTGTTTGATCTTGATTCCCTATCCGTAACCCTCGGGGGCTTAGCTTCCAATCTGTTATGATGAACTGAAACCTCAGGGGCTCCCAACTCGCCCTAATCTTTAATTGGTAATAATTATGTACGTCTGACCACGTCACACCTGGATACTCGATCAGATTATGCTTTAATTGTCATGATGCAGTCGAACTATGCTCGTTCAAACCCTGCACAAAAGCCTCTACTGCCCAGTCATCCGAGACTGATGGTAATTTTGTTCGCTCAATTTGAAACCAAGATACGAACTCCCTTAATATCTCATCGTTCCTCTATCTTATCTTTAAAATGTCTAATTTCCTTGTCGCCAACTTTATGTCCCCGACATGTGCTTTCACAAAGGTGTCTGCTAACATAGAAAATGAATCGATAGAGTTCGGGGGCAAGTTGTGATACCAAATTATGGCTCCCTTTGACAACGTTTTCCCAAAAATTTTCAACAATACTGATTCGATCTCATCATCATTCAAGTCATTTCCTTTAATCCTGCAAGTGTATGAGGTAATAGATTCGTTAGGATCGGGTTGTTCTGTTGTATTTAGGTATATCGGGCATGCAAATATTTTTAGGAATGGGCTTCAGAGCCGCACTCGGAGGGAACAGCTTTTATATGAACTTTTTGGCATCCAAACCATTCAAGACCGGGGGTTCCCCCGGTATTTGAACAGCACGGGAGTTATAAGTTTCAATTTTTTTGTTATTATCCTCAATCTTCTTATCCCCAGACTCGATTCTCTTGGTGAGTTCCTCGATCATCCTCATAATTGTGGGATCAGTCCCCGAGCCACCACCGTTTGATCTTTTCGGTATCAGTTCAGTACATCGAGTGTTTTCTGGTCCGACTACTCTTGGAGCTTTGTGCTGACTTTAAAGCTGAGTGGTAGAAACCTGTTGAGCTTGTAGCATTTTGAATATTACTTGGAAGCTAACTCCTATATCTCTTATACCCTGTGTTCCTTGGCTACCAGATCGGGCTTCCCTACGTACACTTCCTCCAGTGTCTGTGCCTAAATCCACATTCAGAGCAATGTGAGAGCTAACATCAACCGGATCTATATTTGGAACATCTCCAGTGTTTATCTGTGGTACACCCGCTCCCAGAGCGATTACATTGTTGTTTTCACCGTGAAATCTGAGACCCTTATCGCTGTGTATAGGTGCATTTTGCGAGTTTGACATATTTTAATCCTAAGAACAAAAATTCTTAACAAGATCAAGTGTGAAAATAACATGTGTTATCAGAATCAGTATTGAAATAATCACTATTATCTTTAGCGCCACGGTGGGCACCAAACTATTTATCTCGAAAATACAAATAATAGTTAAATTTGATCTATGGTTTTAAAGATATGTGATTTAGTTCAATACTAATTAATAACCAAGAAGTATACCGTACAAAAAAAAAAGAAATAAGTAAATCAAACTAGTGTGCAAGACAGTCTCGACCTCGAGCTAAGGTAACCTCGAGGTTGGATAAGAACAGTAAAGCAAGAAACGATTAAGTAAAGGGATGATTCTGATGAAATATGAGCCAAAAAGTAAGAGAGTATATTCTTTACCAATGATTGATGATGTTTACAAATGATTGGGGTCCCCTTTATATAATAGGGGAACGCTAAATAAGGTACATTTCTATTTACAATAAAGAATCTTATTGGGACAACTGTCTAACCGCCTAGTACAGATCAGTACCAACTCATACAAATCTATTCTGGAATTTACGCCATGATCTTGAGGACGTGGCAGGAATCTTTCTCATTCTGTTACAAACTCATAACGGCTCCATCTCGGGGTCAGTCATACTTGGATTCGGTACCTCATCATGCACTTCGATCTTCGATCCTTATGTTCTACCCTCGAGCTCGAACCCAGTATATACTGAATTTATCTCTCGATGCGAACCCTCGGTTCCTCTATATGAGCCCTCGAGCCCTTAAGATCGGGGATATATGATTTTACCGTATACAACGGATTTGGAAATTGCGAAACAGTTAGACGAAACCCCGAGTCCTGGTCAGGTAAAAAAATGATGTTCTCATTTTCTTCCTCGAGCCCTATGCACTTGGCAGGCCAGCAGGTTCTCCTCCCCTCACCTGGGGTCAGTTCACATAATTATTCCTGGATCGATACATTCCACCCTCTGAGAGGGAAGAGTTGCGGTATCAGTTTGAGCATCTAGAGTAGGGTCAGATGTCAGTGACCGATTATGAGGCGAGGTTCTCTGAGTTGTCTCACCATGCACTCATGATACTTCCCACAGAGGCAAAGAGAGTACGGAGGTTTGTTGCGGGGTTACACCCCACTATTTGATCTGGTATGGCCCGAGAGGTAGAGATGGGCACAGGGTATCAGCTAGTGATTGAGATTGCCCGCAGGATTGAGGGTTACCGTCTGAGGGGTAGAGAGCAGATGTAGCAGGATAAGAGGGCCAGATTTTTTCGAGAGTTCATAGGTTCCCCAGCTAGGGGTAGAGGTCAGTTCGGGAGAGGTCAGCCCAGCAGGCCCCTATATCCAGCACCACCACCCCCTCTCCGAAGTGCCCCAGTGAGGCCTTACTTGTCGGAGAGTTCTTACCGCCCACCAGCCATTCAGGGTCCTTCCGGCGGGTATTCTGGTTATCAGGGTTCCTCTAGTGCTCACTTCAGCACCACGCCAGAGAGTTCGTATCGCCTACCAGCCATCCATGGGTCTTCTAGTAGGTATTCAAGTCAGCAGGCTCAGACTTCAGGGAATCAGGCTATGGTGCCGAGGGGATGTTAAGAGTGTGGGGATCCGGGTCACATGAAGAGGACTTGCCCCAGACTTCGGGGCAAGGCGGTGCAGCAGGGTCAGCAGCCCATGATTCCAGCACCAGCTGCCCAGCCACCTAAAGGTGGAGGGTAGACTGGTAGAGGCCATCCTAGAGGAGGAGGCTAGACAGGGTCAACCCGTTATTGCTCAGTCAGGTGGAGGCCAGTCGGCCGGCACTCCCGCTAGGTTCTATGCTCTTCTAACCAGGACAGATGCATTTGCCTCAGATGCCGTCATCACATGTATTATTTCCGTCGGTGGTAGGGATGCTTCGGTATTATTTGACCCAGGGTCTACTTATTCATATGTATCATCCATGTTTGCTCGTTTCTTGGTTATTTCTCCTGAGCCTTTGGGTGTGCATGTTCATGTGTCCACTCTTGTGGGCGATTCTGTGGTTGTGGATCGAATCTACCGGTCCTATGTAGTCATTTTCTGTGGTTTCTAGACTAGAGCAGATCTTCTGTTGCTTGATATGATCGATTTTGAGGTCATCCTAGGCATGGATTGGTTATCTCCATATCACGCCGTCCTTGATTGCCATGACAAGACCGTTTCACTAGTTATGCCAGGGTTGCCGAGATTGGAGTGGATGGGTTCCACGGTTGATACGCCCAGCAGGGTCATTTCTTTCCTGAAGGCTCGACACATGGTCGAGAAAGGGTGTTTGGCTTATCTAGTTTATGTTCGATATGTCACCGCAGAGTCTCTGACGATCGATTCAGTGCCAGTAGTCAGAGAGTTCGCCGATGTTTTTCCTTCTGATCTTCCTGGCATGCCTATGGATCGTGATATTGATTTCTGTATCGATTTGGCTCCAGGCACTCAGCCTATATCTATTCCACCATACTGTATGGCTCCTAAGAAGTTGAAGGAGTTGAAGGAGCAGCTAGAGGAGTTGTTAGCAAAGGGGTTCGTTAGGACCAGTGTATCGCCTTGGGATGCACCAGTGTTATTTGTGAAGAAAAAGGATGGGACTAAGCGGATGTGCATTGATTACCGCCAGTTGAACAAAGTCACCATCAAGAACAAGTATCCGTTGCCCCGTATTGATGATTTGTTTGACCAGGTGCAGGGTGCTAGGGTGTTCTCTAAGATTGACTTGAGGTCAGAGTATCATCAGCTGAAGATTCGGGACTCAGATGTTCCAAAGACTCCATTCAGGAAGGTATGGCCACTATGAGTTCCTGGTGATGTCATTTGGCTTGACTAATGCTCCAGCGGCATTTATGGACTTGATGAACAGGGTGTTCAGCCTTATATTGATTCCTTTGTTATCATATTCAATGACGACATCTTGATATACTCACGTAGCCTGGGAAAGCACGAGCAGCATTTGAGAGTAGTGCTTCAGACCTTGCGAGAGTAGAAGCTATATGCTAAGTTCCCCAAGTGTGAGTTTTGGCTAGAGTTAGTGGTATTTTTGGGGCATATAGTGTCAGGAGAGGGTATTAAGGTGGATCCTAAGAAGATTGAGGCAGTTCACAGTTGGCCACGTCCCACTTCAGTGATCGGGATCAGGAGTTTCTTGGGATTAGCAGGTTATTACCGGCGATTTGTGCAGGGCTTTTCGTCTTTTGCATCACCTTTGACCAGATTGACCCAGAAGGGTACTCCATTCCGTTGGTCCGATGATTGCGAGGAGAGCTTTCAGAAGCTCAAGACAGCTTTGACTACGGCACCAGTTCTTGTATTGCCTTCCGGTTCAGGGATATATACAGTATATTGCGACACTTCCCACGTTGGCTTGGGATGTGTATTAATGCAGGAGGGATGAGTTATTGCTTATGCTTCACTTCAGCTGAAGTCAGCTGAAGGTCCATGAGAAGAATTACCCTGTGCACGATCTAGAGTTGGCGGCGATTGTTCATGCCCTTAAGATATGGAGGCATTATTTGTATGGAGTGTCATGTGAGGTTTACACCGATCATAGTATCTGTTCAAGCAGAGGGACCTTAATTTGAAGCAGCGCAGGTGGCTTGAGTTACTAAAGGATTATGACATTACCATTCTTTATCATCCGGGCAAGGCGAATGTGGTTGTGGATGCCTTGAGCAGAAAGGCGGAGAGTATGGGTAGCCTATCATTCATTCCAGCAGAGGAGAGGACACTAGCTTTGGTCATTCAGTCCTTGGCTAACAGACTTGTGAGGTTGGACATTTCAGAGCCCAGCAGAGTTCTAGCATGTGTGGTTGCTCAGTCTTTGTTGTTGGGGCAGATTAAGGCCCGCCAGTTCGATGATCCACATTTGGCGTTTCTCAGAGAGACGGTACTTCAGGGAGGTGCCAAGGAGGTTTCCATTGGCAAGGATGGTGTGTTGCGGCTTCAGGGCCGTCTATATGTTCCTAATGTTGATGGTCTCAGGGAGAGGGTTCTAGAAGAGGCCCACAGTTCGAGGTATTCCATTCATTCGGGTGCCACGAAGATGTATGGTGATTTGAGGCAGCATTATTGGTGGCGAATGATGAAGAAGGACATCGTGGAGTATGTAGCTAGATGTCTAAATTGCCAGCAGGTCAAGTATGAGCATCAGAGGCCAGGTGGCCTACTTCAGTTGATGCCCATTCCGGAGTGGAAGTGGGAGTGCATCACTATGGATTTTGTAGTTGGGTTGTCGCGGACCTTGCGGAAGGTTGATTCAGTATGGGTCATTATGGACAAGTTGACCAAGTCGGCTCGCTTCATTCCAGTGGAGACTACTTATACAGTGGAGAGATATGCTCAGATTTATATTCGGGAGATAGTTAGGTTGCACGGTGTGCCGGTTTCCATCATATCAGACAGAGGCCCTCAGTTTACTTTCTATTTCTGGAGAGCCGTTCAGAGTGAGTTGGGGACCCGCGTAGAGCTTAGCACAGTATTCCATCCTCAGACCGACGGGCAGCCGGAGCGGACAGTTCAAATTTTAGAGGATATGTTTAAAGCATGTGTGATTGACTTTGGAGGGCAGTGGGATCAGTTCTTGACTTTAGCAGAGTTTGCATACAACAACAGCTATCAGTCCAGCATAGAGATGGCCCCGTATGAGGCTTTATATGGTCGACATTGTCGTTCTCCTAAAGGGTGGTTTGAGCCTGGTAAGGCTATGTTACTTGGTACAGATTTGGTACAGGATGCCTTGGATAAGGTAAAGTTGAGTCAGGAGAGGCTCCGCACAGCACAGTCCAGACAGAAGAGTTACGCGGATCAGAAGGCGCATGATGTATCATTCATGATTGGTGAGAAGGTTCTCTTGAAAATCTCGCCAATGAAGGGCATTATGAGGTTCTGGAAGAAGGGCAAGCTAAGCCCAAGGTTTATTGGACCCTTTGGGGTGTTGAGGCGGGTTGGGGAGTTTGCCTATAAGCTTGCTTTACCCCCCAGTTTATCGGGAGTTCATCCAGTTTTTCAAGTTTCGATGCTTCGAAAGTACCATGCCGACCTATCCCATGTGTTGGACTTCAATATTATCTAGTTAGATGAGAGTTTGGGCTATGAGGAGGAGCCAGTTGCCATTATTGATAGACAGGATCGCCGGTTGAGATCCAAGAGGATTTCTACGGTGAGGGTCCAGTGGAGGGGCCAACCGGTCGAGGAGGCGACCTGGGAGTTCGAGGAGGACATGCGGAGCAGATATCCCCATTTATTCAGCAGTCCAGGTACTTTTCTATGTCTGTTCGAGGACGAACATTTGTTTAAGAGATGGAGAATGTAACGACCCGACTGGTCATTTTGCATTTTAGAACCCCGTTCCCTTAAAAAAAACTTCCCGCGCTTGCTTTAGCTAATTTATAACTTGCGGGGATGGTTGGTTCAGGAGTTGGAAGAGTTTTGAGTAAAAATATATCCATTTGCTTCTTTAAGATTTTCTTAAAAGACCAAGTTTGACTTTGGTCAACTTTTTGGGAAAATGGACCCGGATTCATGGTTTGACGATCCCAAAGGTTCCGTGGAAAAATATGGGACCTGGGCGTATGTGCGGAATCGAATTCCGAGGTCCCTAGCTCGAGTAATGAATTTTTATGTGAAATTGTTAAACTGAAGTTTTAAAGAATTAAAGAAACTAAGTATCATGGATTTCCTAGGTATCGGACTCGAATTTTGGTTTCGAAACTTGGTACAGGTCCGAAATATCGGTTAAGACTTGCCCGTAAAATTTGGTGTCAATCCGAGTAGTTTAAGGGAGTTTTGAACCGTTAGAAGAGAATTAAGAACTTGAAGTTCAATAGTTTGATTCATTTGGTTTTGGGAGGTGATTCTTAGATTTAGCGTTGTTTTGAGTGTTCTGAGGGTTCGAGTAGGTCCGCCTCATGATTTCAGACTTGTCGGTATGTTCGGACGGGGCTCGAGAGCCCCGCGCATCAAACAGTCGAGGCTCGAGTGAAGTTAAAATTGGAAGAAAGGGTTGAGTTGCTGCTTCTGTCATAACCGCATCTGCAGTTCTAGGACCGCAAATGCGGGACCGCAGGTGCGGCCAGATTATCACAAATGCGGCCAGTGCCCAAGCCGGGGAAAATCGTAGAAGCGGCCCACAGACCGCAGATGTGGTCCAGTCGCCTTAAGCCCAGAGCCGCAGATGCGGCCGTTTTTTCGCAGGTGCGGTCCCCAAACCGCAGAAGCGGAAATCGCTGGGCAGTGAGTTCATTTAATTCGAACTCAAAGCCATTTATTTCATTCACAACTCCACACTTGGGCGATTTGGGGGCTTCCAAAGAGATGGTTTTAAAATAACATTGTAAGGTAAGTAACTCACATTTATCCTTAGTTTAAATACATGTACATTAGGTAGATTAAACACTAAAAACTAAGTAAAATCAAGGGTTAGAGCTAGACCTACGGTTTTAATTAAACTAAAATTTAACCATGTAATTTGCTATGTAATGAACTAGAAATCATATATTATTGATCCTTAGGTTATAGAGAACAACTTTCTTCGAAAAATCTTGAAATCTGGGCACGTGGGCTCGGGGTCGGAATTTAGGAAATTTATGTAAAGGGTTGGGGAATGGCTTAAATAGCTAGGAATTGATCTTGTGAGCCTATATTAATGAGTTCTTACTTCGTTTAACTAGTTTGGGATTGTTCGGCTTCGAAGTAAGGACTTAGGCTCGTTCTTGGTAATTGGAAGTGCACTTTGGAGCGAGGTGAGTCTCCTTTCTAACCTTGTAAGAGGGAATTGTCCCCATAGGTATAATAATTGAATAAATTGCCTTTATATGCGGGAGCTACGTACGTACTAGGTGACGAGAGTTTGTGCGTGGCAACTTATACGCTAAGTCCGGGTAGTCTAGGACCCAAAAGCATATTCTACGTGATATTCTCGTGACTTGATGTTAAGTTCGGAATTTGTATGAATTATAGATTAAGGGAGGTGCTACTAGTGAAGTGACCTTACTCTATTTTCACCCTTAAAAGAGAATTGAGATTTTCCTGCGATTTATTGTTCCTCAGATATATATTATTGTCTGCATGTTATGCTTATTTATGTTTGACCGCGTCGCATTGATGATTCACGAGCGGAGTAATAGATGCATCTATGGTTCGAGCCGTTCAACTCACGGCAATGCACAATTTATTTTTACGTTGGATCGGGCCGTACGTTCCTCGGTGATTACCTGCGCATGATTTATTCATTAACCTACCTGTGTGTTAAACTTCATACTTGTTTAAATATAAATGGACCCTCTTGGTGGAAAGTTAAAGAAAAAATTATTGTTTTATACTTGCTTATCCTTATGATTGAGATATTCCTACCTATTATAAATTCTCCTCATTTTTACTTGACCCTAGTAAGTATCAAGTCGACCTCTCGTCTTTACTTCTTCGGGATTAGACAGGATACTTACTGGGTACATATTGTTTATGCACTCATGCTACGCTTCTATACTTAATTGTACAGGATCTGACGCAGGTGGATCTGGTTATCATTCTGGTGCGCATCCGTGAGCAGATTTGGGGACTTCTACGGTGAGCTGCTATTCCTTCATGCCGACCCACAGCCGAAGAAGTCTTTCCTTGTATTTTGGTTTATCTGTCTATCCTGATTCAGACAGTAGGATAGTATGATATTCTTTTGTGTACATTCTACTAGTTGCCCGTAGCTTGTGACACCAGGTTTTGGCACACACATTAGTAGACTTATTGTTGAGCTATATTATTATGCTACCTACATTTCTTATTACTTTTGGTTTTAAAACCCAATTGGAGTATTTATCTCACCTAAATTTTCATTATGTTTACAAAAGTTTGAAATGTTTTCCGCACTTGACTTGCGTGGCAATGTGTTGGGCACCTTCATGATCTATTATGGAAATAGGTCGTGACAAATTTAATCCTGGGATTAATTATCCCTTATCCTTCATACAAAAACGAGCACTTAAGGTTAATTAACAAAAGGTATATTTGCTTTATATCGAATAGTCCAAGGATACACTTGTCCCTTTTTCCTTTAATTAAATACACTTAACTTTTTTTAAATAAAAAATTAGGAAAATAAATTTAAAACTAGTTAATTCACTTACGTTAGCTGAAAAGGGCAAATCCTGACTGTTTGAGTAACAACAAGGGTAGTAATAGTCCACTATACCAAAGGAGGGTAAGGTCTCATTTATTTTTTTTTAAGATTAAAACTTCTGAATCTGAATACACATCTGAATATCAAGATGTGTATTAAGATTAAGACATCTAAATCTAAATACACATCTGAGTATATTAAGATGTGTATTAAGATTTGAACACTAAAAATTAAGATTGTTTGGATTTTAATATCTGAATGTATAAAATTTATCTTTATTTGGAAAATATTAAATATAAAATTCAAATGAAATACTAACTAATCTAATATTCTATCAATAAAATATATAATTTTTTAAAATATGATAGTTGTTGGTGGTGATGGCTAACGGGTGAATGTCAATTAGAGGCGGTGATTGGTGATAGTTTTGGTTGATGATGGTGGTTCATGCTAGTAGCTAGTAGTGATTGGTAGTAGTGGCGATTATGATTGAGGATGGTGGTGGGTGGTAATAGTTAATAATAACGGGTGGTGGTTTGTGATTGAGGAGGTGGTGGTAGATTATAATGATGGACGGTGACGGCGGTAGTTGTTAATGGTGATGGAGTAGTTGGTTGTGGTAGTTGAGGTGGATAAGTGTTGACTGTGGGTGAGAATGATGGTGGTCGGAGTGGTGGGGATGGTGAATGATAATGGTTGATAATGGTAGCGACTATGATTGAGGATGATGGTGGTGATGGTGGTTGAGGATGATGGTGCTGGTGGTGGTTGAGTATGGTGGTGGTAGTGGCATGGTGGTAGTTGATAATGGTAAGCGGTGGCGACAATTAATAATGAATATGTGATAGCATCTTAATGAAATTAAATCTCTATTATAGATCTTAATCAAACAGACATATTCAGACCCATTAAGTGGTTCAAGTAAAAAAAATAAATGCACTTAATAATTAAGATCTGAATAATTAAGATTCAGACTTTAAAAACAAACACACTTAATGTCTTAGATTTGAATGATTAAGATTCAGACCTCCATTAAGTGCAAACAAACGAGGCTTAAATGTGCTCTATTTCAAATACTTTAGGAATATATTTGGCCATTTTCCCCTTTTTTCAGATTTGAAGACAAGTATTTTCACGAATATTGTTATTAGACTTGCAACTATTTTGAAATATCAGGTATTTGAAGAAATTTATGTTCACAAGTTAAGATTGCTGCCTTCAAAAAAAAAATTTATGATTGCTATAAACAACTTTACTATAACAACTAGTATTAGTACCCGCGCGGATGCGCGGACACTAATCATGTCAAATATTTAAGTTATTTGGGTTGTATGTAAATAATCTTAAAATTTACACTTTCTCAGTAAATATAGATAATCATTGGATATTAACTACATGAAAAAAATTAACCATTTCTTCTATTTTTTTATACCATTCTTGCCGGTGTCATTGGATCCTAAAAATAGTGAGGAAACAAAATAATAACTAATATTTATGGCAAAACAATCAAATGTTGAGACAATGAATGACTTTTTGGATAAGACTTAACTCTTTTACTACTACTTAAACTCTTATTTGGTGTGTTGATATCTCTGAAAAAATATTTCTTTCTTAAAATTTCAGTTTCTAAAGCATTATTTTCAATAATAATTATTTTTATAATAATGCAATTAAAAATATGATTCTTAATTCAAAACTCATTTTAGTTAGCTATCTAAAAATATAAAAAATTCGTTAGCTAGTGACTTTTTATTTTTACTCTATTTTGATATTTAACATTAACCATGTTAAATATCTGAATTATATGTAAATAACCTTAATATTTAAACCTTCTAAATAATTATAGATAATCGTCAGATATTAATTGAGAAACAGTACATGAAAAAAGACTAACATTTTCTGAATTCTCGTAGTGATAATTTTATTTTTGAACTATTCTCATAGGTGTCACTGGAACCTAAAATAGCCATAAAGTGAAATTGATAACTCATATTTATGGCAAAGCACAAAGGTTGACACGATATAAATGATTATTTGATTACGACGTGACTCTTATATTACGACTTGAACTCTTGTTTGGTATGATTTTATCTTTTAAAAAATATTTCTATTTTAAAATTTTAATTTCTATAACTTTATATATATTATAATAATGATTATTTTTATAACGATGCAAGTGAAGATATTACTCAAATTGCATTCCAATTCAAATTCGGATATCATATCAGTTTGTTAGTGATAGTGATTTTTAAAAAACGACACATAATGTAAATTAAAAAAATATTTTAAGATATCCTTATCTTACAATCTATGTATTTTAGTTTTTAAAAAAATATTTGAAATCGATGAGATTAACTTTTAATTTTTTTATACTCAACAAAAATAAAACATAAGAAAAAATTTATTGTCATCTTTTATTTATGGTTTTTAAATCTTTCTAACATTTTTTTCAATATTTATTTTCTTTTATCTTCATTTTTATGTCGTTATTTCTTTTGTTACAAAAAATTAATTTATTTCACTATAAAATGATGGGTTTTAATAAAAAAAATTCTATATATGAACTTTAATTATATTTTTAGTCTTTTCTTGAAATTATTTCATATTTTTCTTTTGGCTTTATCTAATCAGCCTAAATAGGTGCTCGCCCGACCACTTAAATTAAAAAATTAAATAATGGGTAATTTATATATAATCCATATATAATATATATATAATCATGTGATGTCGGTATATCATATATTTATACTAGCTATAAAAAGTAAACAATAAATATGGCCGGATATTATGTAAATATTCCATAAGATTTTGGTTTTTTGAGTTTATTCATGATATAACTTCTATTATAATAATTTTAAAACTCTCTACTAATTTTCAAAAATATCTTATCTTTGAATTAAAAAACGTAAAGAGTTTTTTAAAAATAATTTGTTTATATTTTTAAAAAAAAGTATTTCACGTCATACCAATTTTTTCTTTATATATACTCTTTGTTACATTTAAAAGTCGCTATAGAAACTATCAATTAGAAACATATTCCTCTATTGTTAAGTTTGAAAAAAAAACCTTTCACATAATCTAATGATTTAAAACTATTACTCTTCAATGAAAAAAATATTATACCCTTGCAATATTGGCTTGACTATAGCTAAATGAAGGAGTTTCAGCTTACCCTTCAATTCGTTGAATGTGCTAAATTGAAATTAATGATAGCAATTGTATAGCCAAAGTTTTGTTATTTGTTTGATATCCATTTATACAAATTGACTCTTCAAACAAATATTCTTCAAGAAAAAGAAAAAAAAAACAACTTATTTTTTTAATACTGACTGATTTTGTGATGTTTCTTTCCCCAGCATGTATGTTTACTTTATTATATATGTAAGTAAACTTTTACATTTGGTTTTGTAAACTCTTTTTTGTTATTTAGATAAACATAAACGTGTACCCTATATATTACATTTATTTTAAAAGAATTTCGTTTTTTTCAAATCTAGCTACAGTGTTTCAAAGAACTATATTTATAGGATTTTAAATGTGAAAGAGTTTTATAGTTATATGGAGTAGTTTTTTTTTTTTTTTTTGCTAGAGGCGAAGTAGTATTTAAATAATTAGAAAAATAACAAAAGTTCCTAACATGATTGCATATGATCATTAACCGAATTAAGTATGATAACATGATTAAAAAAAGATAAATTTTATTTTTACTTTAAATTCGAATTTTAGAAATTTATCTATAAATTCAAAATTATCTTTTAATTCAAAGATAATTTTTAACTGTTCTAAATTTGAATTAAAAGATAATTTTGAATTTATAGATAAAGTTCTAATATTCGAATATAAATTAAAAGTAAAATTTATCTTAAAATAGTCAAATATAGAATAAAGTTACCATATACTATTGACATTTATTAGCTTATCACTTGGCTTAATCATAATGGCAATTATATATGGTAAATTTCTTGCTTTAATATATATATAGATATAAAAAGAAAAAGACTTAAAATTTAATACAGCCTTATAATGGAGCTCTTGATAAATTTTTAATCGACAAAAAAATAAATTGAGAAATTTGAGAGTGCTCTTTAGAATATGAACATGTCACTAAATTTATTGCAAGTGCATACAGGAAAGAAAATAAAAAAATATATAAAATCTTTGCATCTAAAAATACGAGAAAAATAAACTTCAAATAATGTATAAAACTTTTATAATAAAATATTAAAGCCTCTAATAAAATTTTGGCTTTAGGCCACCAAATAACTTGAGCCTTAAACTCTCTTTAAGGACAAGATTGATTTTAATGAAGCAGTGGATATTATTCTTGTGGTCTGGCTCTTTCCGGGATCTATAGTATACAGAGAGAACTTAGTGCATCAGCTTTCTTATAAAGTGCTTTTTTCAAAAGTAGTTTTGGTGATAAGCAATTTGTGTTTGGCTAATTAATTTGAAAAATACTTCTGAGCAGCAATTAGTGTTTGGCCAAGCTTTAAAAAACTGTTTCTAAGTGTATTTTTCTCAAAAGTACTTTTAGAGAGAAGTTATTTTTTTCTGCTTCTCCAAAACTGTTTCTGCTTCTCCTTGAAAGCACTTTTTTCCATCCAAAAGCTTGGCCAAACACATCAATTTTTGGCTAAAAGTGCCTTTGGCCAAAAAAAAAGTTTGGCCAAACAGGCTATTAAGCTTTGAGAGTGTAAGTGCCAGTTGGAAATATCTCATCTCTCCGCAGAGCGTAACGATTATTGCCTCAGTAGCTCCTTTTCACAGAGGATTCAGCTTAATTAATGCTTTCCCGTTGTGGAAATCTGATAAAATTGGAACAACACAGAAAAGATTAACATGGTTTTAACGCTAGGATCTAACACATACAAATCGAGAAATGATCCAAAGTTTTTATGCTGATCACTACTACGAAACAAAATAATTTTGCACCCTTTATATCATTTCCTTTTCTTTTTTCATTGTACAATCGACTTTGAAGTGTGATTCAATTTCTAATATAACGTCTAGATCTTCTTCATGAGGACTTGCATTAAAATTAGGCATATTAGTAGCCATAAAAGGATTTGGGGACAAGTTGAGATGGCTCCCATCTCCTTCTAGCATCTGAACAACTTCTTTTATTGAAGGCCTATCGTTTGGATGCCACTGAATACACCAAAGTCCAACAACAGCTAACTTTCTCACAATTGTACCATCTCCTTCTTCCTCTATCCGAATTTGCAATTCTTCCCCTTTCTCCAAATCTCTATATATCAATTCCAAAGAACTTACTTTGCTGTGATTATTCGTCTTAGAATCCGTCTTTATCCTCCCTCCAACCATTTCTAACAAGAGCATTCCGAAACTATAAATATCAGATTTATGAGAAACTTTACCAAAGTTTCTTGATAACACTTCTGGTGCAATGTACCCTATGGTTCCCCTAGCAGCTGTCATTGTGACTGCACTTTTTTCTTTCGAGCACAGTTTAGCTAGGCCAAAATCGCAAATTTTTGGGTTCAAGTTATGGTCTAAGAGGATGTTTTGTGGTTTAATATCGAAATGAAGAATCTGCTGATTACATCCCTGGTGAAGATATTCAATCCCTCTAGCAGTACCAAGAGCGATATGTTGAAGCTTGTTCCAACTGATGAGTGAAACACTATTCGTGCTCGAGCTCATTGGCAAAATGAATCTTTCAAGTGAATCATTTGGTAGGTATTCATAAATCAAAGCTCGTCTGAATCCATCAGCACAAAAACCAACCAAGCGAACCACGTTAACATGGTGGATTCTCCCAATTGTTCCGATTTCATTGATAAACTCTTCCCCTTTACCCTTGGAATCGCGTAGGACTTTTACAGCAACATAGATTTCCCTGGAAAGTTTGCCTTTGTAAACAGTTCCATAACTTCCCTCTCCTAACTTTTCATTAAAATCATCTGTTATCTTCTTAATATCAGCATAAGAATATCTTGTTGGTCTTATGGCCTTGTAATCTTCCAAAAACTTTTCAAGTCTAACTCGACTCTCTCTTTCATTTTTACTTGACAAATATAGCTGATAAAGTGAGAAAATAATAATGCAAACAAGAACTGCACCTAAAATGACACCTACAAAATTTAATAACATGTCATAAGTATGTAAGGAAATTGACAGAGTGAGAACTTTGAAGAATTTGAGAAAACTAACCTGCAATCAAGGGCTGCTTAGTAATACCTATATATTATGGACAAAATGGTAAGTCTTTGTTAAGTGCTTTGTTATCCATATAAAAAATAAAAATAAAAAAATCTAAGACATATTAATAGTACCTTTTTGGGTGATGGTTCGATTGAAACAATGAGTTTCCAAAAGCTTAGTTTTATCCATGAAACCACAATCCATTCCTTTGGACTCACAGTTTCCACAGAGTGGTACAGGCCAATTCAGCTGCAGCCTGTTCTCAAGAAATGTTGACTTTGAGTATGGGTACTGATGAATTTTCGTACAAGGCCCAGTCAAGAATAGGTCGAGGAGAATGGTCGGAGAAACAGCATGAACTTGGTATCCAGAAGAACCAAGACAAGGAATTACGTTACTGTAACGATATGGTACAGAACAATTGAATAGGACTGTGGGATCTTCGACATTTTTGAAATTAGATTGTGATAAATTCATTATTGATAGCTTGTCTATTATGCACTCGTTAGGATCATAAAGGTAAATTTGCTGTGAGACATAATCAATTTCTTCAACAATTAAGTGAACAGACAAAGGAAGTTGGAGGATGGTGTCTTTTTGATTGTTGCATTGTAGTTCAAAGCCAGGATAGCCGCAATGTTTTGGTTGATTTCTGAGCCTAAATGGAAAATGAATGATGGGGCCATCATTTTTGCAACAAGAATCCTCACAACCCTCTAGTCTGTCTTCTAAACTAAGCAATGGGCAAAATACCAAGAAAACTAAGAGAGATGTAAAGATGGACATTTCTAAATTTGCATTCTTTAGTTTGATGCTAATCACTACTAAATGTTATACGATGAGCAATATTGTCCAACTCTCAAGATTGACTTTTCTACACGAATGAGCGTGGATGACTATCTATTTTCTTTGAAGCTATGCAGTTTGTGGACTAGAGTCTTCCACATACCTTCCCGTACTTGGAAATTAAGGGGGAAAAGGAAAATTCATTAATAGTTAAATTTAGCTCATAAAGATATAACTCGACTTGACGGGAGGGGAGCTAGACTGGGAATGTATTCTTTGGCTAGTCATTTTGCGCGTTTGGGCTGCATATAACTCAAACTGACCTGTAAAAACTCATCAAACATTGAAAAATAAATATTTTTCGCAAACAAAGTCCCACATTAATAATTGAAAAGATTGAGAGTCTACCTAAAAAGTACAAGGGATCTTTTAAACGCGTGAGACCTTTTGGAAAAATAATGCGGGTTTGACTCAAAACGGTCAATATCACACTATGTTAAGAGTATTTATGGACTAATTTAGCCCACCAACTAGCATCAGAGTCCAGGTTTGGCAGTGGCAGATGGCGTGGGGCTCGGTCGTGGTAATAGGCTACGTGAAACTTAGTTCAATGAAGAGACCCACGAATATTGGTGATACCACATGGACCACGTGGAACTTCGTTCGAAGGGGTGATTGTTGTATTACAAATAAAGTCTCACATTGATAGCTGAAAAAGTCTCAAGCAAACAAGAGAATTGTTAAAGGAAACTTTGTATCAGAGAGAACTTGAATTGTTTGTTTAATTCCTGAATTACAAATGAATGACCCCTTTTATATATTAGTCTCCTAGGGTCTAGTATGTAAATATTAATTGTTGCATAAGTCCCTTACTATTTACAAGTAAGTCCCTTCTCTAGAATTCTCTACATAACTAGAATCTTCCAAGGACTTTCCTAACAATTCTATAAAGTTCTAGGGTGTTCCTAAGGAAACCTCTATATTTTTTTAGAACCTTCCTACAAGTGCATAAGCTAGCATTTGGCCGTAGATCCCAAATTTATTTTGAAAAATCTGATTTGGGTAAAGTTTGGTTTAAAGATGAAAATGTGTTTGGACATACGTTTTCAAAACATATTTTCCAACTTTATTTTGAAAAATATGTATATAATTCCCAAGTTTTGGGATTTTGGCCCAAATTCAGCTCAATAGCTGATTTTGGAATTTGAAATTTTTTATTTGGGATTTGGCCAAAATATGAGCAAAATTTATGACCAAACATGAGTTTTGAAAATAAATCTCAAATTTATTTTGTCAAAATTTATGGCTAGGGCCTAAATATCTTGAACATTAAAGAGGAAATTCTTTATAGGTCTAGAATATTTCTCTAACTTATGTAACTCGGAAAAAATATATGCCAAGTAGCAGCTAAGTGGGATAATGATGCCATGGGTGAGGACAACTAACTACATTTTCTATAGACAGTTTCAACCCCAAACCTAACAATACTTTTCAATTTAAGCCAACCAATTCATTCCTTGATTTTGACATCCCGCTTATATAAAATTTTATCTTTCACAATCTTCCCAATTTTAGCTGTGTTATTCTTCACACAGAGAGAGAGGAGGGAAAAATCTCGCCGTCGCAGAAGCATCCTGACCACACCAAAGCAGTGTGGAGCCATTTCTGAGTGTGAGACCTGCTACGTAATTACTTTTGGCTTGACTACTCTCTTGTTCCGTTACCACGCTTGTATTATTTGTCTCTACAAAATTAGCATTTCATTATTCTTAAGAGTCTAATATTATTTTTTTTCCTATTAACTAGGGAGACATGGAACGGGAAGCAGAAGCGAATTACAGTGAAAAACAAAGACGCAATAATTTTGTAAAAAGCTCACGCCGGTATACCATTTGATTATATGCCTTAATTCTGACTATTCCTAGTGGCAATTTGAAGTGTTCATTCCCAATATTTCTCAAAGAAATGGAACTCAAAGGTGTTAGTAGCCTCTAGAACTTTTAGCCAAAATTGTCCGTTTTGGGGGGTAAGTCTAACTTTGTTCTTTATCTATTACCCTGAGCACTTATAGTCCTTTAAGTTTGATAAATTTGAGCAGGTTTAGTCCATTTAACAAAAGACCCAAAGGGAGACCAAAAAACTAACAGTGTTTTAACTGACTCAACTGGGTTAGACTCGTGAGAGTACGAGGGTTCGGGAAATATAAATTTTTTTCGATTCCGAGACGTGGGCCCGAGGGGCATTTTGGTCATTTTTCATAATTTCGCGTATTAGCTTAGAATTTAATTGTGGAATCAATTACTTGAATTATTATTTACAGTATGCAATTTAATTGAATAGATTTGAGCCATTTGGAGTCGGATACTCGTGGCAAAAGCGTGGTTTCGGGTTGACTTGCACTTGTTCGAGGTAAGTGGCTTGTCTAACCTTGTGTGAGAGACTTTGTCAAATAGGATTTGATATTTGGTAGTTGAATGCCTTGTACGTGAGGTGACGAGCGCGTACTTGAGTTAATTGTTGAAAATCCGTTTTTACTTGGAATTATGATTGTTATTTTAATGTAATGCATATTAAATATATATTTAAGTTATATTTTCTTAGACGGTGCTAGAAATTCATATAAGAGGATTGAAAAATAACCCAATTTTTTTTTATTTCGGATTGAACTTGTAAGCTAAGATAACTTAGGGTGTTTTTCAATCCTCTTATATGAAAAATTCGAATTGAACTTGTGAGCTAAGAAATTAATGAACTATGTTTTTAGCTCACAAATTTTAACTTCTTAGCTCACAAGTTCAATCCGAGTTTTTCATATAAAAGGATTGAAAAATATCCTAAGTTATCTTAGCCCACAAGTTTTATCCGAAATTTTAAAAATAAAAATAAAAATTGGGGTATTTTTCAATCCTCTTATATGAATTTCTAGCTCCGCCACTAAGAAAATATAACTTAAATATATATTTAATATGCATTACATTAAAATAACAATCATACCTCCGGTGCTTTTTTCAAAATTTTTCTTTTGGACAGCTTTCTCACGGGTTTATTCCGAACACATCCATCCAATTATTTCTGATTTCCGACAACTTTTCAATTTATACCTAAGGCAGGGCACCTATTTCGGTCCAGATTTCAGATTTCAGCATTCTCTTTATTGTGATAACTACAAAACACCTCTAAATCCAAATCTGAGCAGCTGGGTATAAGTTCTCAAAATGGGAGACAACAGGATATATTTCAATGCTGGATTCAAATCTTTTGACATCACCAGATGGAATTCCAACAAAGACATATGGTTTGAGTGGGTGGAGAGAAGCCGCAACATGATGAGACGTTCATCCATGGGTAGAAAGACAATGGATTGGGTCTGCTATGTACTTAAAGAAGCATCGACAGATAAAATGAATTTGGTGAAGCGATGGAAGTACAAGGATCAGATGACCGAATATTTCTGTACTAGGAAGTTCAACGTGCATGGTAGATACATGAGTATTCTGTCGCTAAAGGGAGAGGAGAGGTTAGTTATTATAATCCCAGAGTTAGCTGTGAGTGCAGGCTGGAAAGACATAGCAGCTAAGATAGAAAGATTCATATATCAGACGCCCAAAATGAATCCCACACTCCCACCCAGAATCACTGCGGATAACTATCCTTATGCCAAAGCAATAAAGGAAAGTAAATGACAGTCCAGTACCCTTCGAGAGGCAAAGGTCAGTATAAACAAGGGAGATATCTCGGTTGTGGAACCGGTAGGAAGCGAGGAAGATGGTCTACTGAAAAGATGCATTATCGGTTCTTTTGGAGAAGAAATCAATGAGAGACCCACTTTAGCAGATATAAGGCGATGGGCGAGTGCTTCATGGAACAAAGCATATGGAATTAACATGTATGAAATGATGGGCAACATGTTTCTCTTTGAATTCCCGAACAGATACATGGCGGAGCAGATTTTGCAAGGAGACTGGAGATGGAAAAAGTTCAAGCTTCATCTGGAATGGTGGAATCATACTGCTGGATGCATTCCAAACTCACAAATGGTGGAAACATGCTGGATTAGAGCCATGGGGATTCCTTTACATCTATGGTCACAAAAGATCTTCAAAGAAATAGGAGATCTCTGTGGGGGATGGATAGCTACTGAAGAAGAAACAGATCTAAAAAATCATCTCAAGTGGGCCAGAATTAAAATTGTTGGTGATGGCAGAAAGACTCCTAATGAGGTTGGGATTGAAAGGGACGGAACCAAATTTTTCATCCCAATTTGGGCTGAAAGACAGGCAAGATTTGTGCGGAATAGGCTAGAAAACAACCAATCCTTTAAACCAGAGAGACACTTGAGCAATCAAGTGGGGTGCACCATTTCGCAAAACAATGATAAAGGAAAGGCATGTGTGCAACCGACACATGGGTCGAGTTCGATGAATCGGAGCATTGAAGCGACAAACAACGAGCTGAAATCCGTTGACTACGATTTGGCTGCACAAGTCATTTATAATGATCTCTCATGTGAGCCCCCCGATGAATTTAGGTTGAGGCCGTACATTGAGGAAATGGGAGACCCTTCTTACTTGAAGGTAAAAGAGTCCAGTCCAGGGGACCCAATGTCTAACGCAAATATTGAAAGTATGTCAAAAGGAACATCAAACAGTTGCAGTCAGTCAGTAGATGGTGCAGAGACATCAAAAACGGATAAGAATGAAAGGGTGCAGATCACAAACACAATCTTGGGGGAAGAGCAAGCTGGAAGTGCTTTGGAGCAACAAGAACAACTAAAGCCTTTCAGCTCTATCCAAGACTCGGAAATTGAGGAGGTGACTCCTATAGTAGTCCAGCAACACAATCCATTAATGGATAAAGGATGCAACACTATGGGTCCATCAAAATATGATCAAATTGGGAAAAATGTTTGGAGTAGATTTTCAAGGCCATGAAGAAGAAGCTTTGGAGCTTTTAATGCAAATTGACAGCTGCAGACAGGTTAGAAGGGTGGAGACAGAGTTGGAAGTGAAAAAACAAAGGTTCAAAGGAGCACTGGAATTAAGAGGTCTAACTTCGTTTGATGTCAAATTCAAGGGTGATGGGAAAAGAAGCAGGGGAAGGGAGCTATCAATCATTCCAATACGAAGATCAAAGTAATTTCATGGAATGTAAGGGGATTGAACGACAAGAAGAAAAGGGAGATAATCAAAAGTCAAGTGCAGAACTGGAAGGCAGCATTATATGCATGCAAGAGACAAAAGTGGAGGGGGATATCAGGGAAATAGTCAATCAAATATGGAGGGGAAGATGGGTGAGGTATGCAAGTTTAGAAGCTAGCAGTACGAGAGAGGGGATTCTATTTTTATGGGATTGCAGGGTATGGAAAGGGGAGATGTTACAGACGGGTGCATACACTTTGACTTGTAAATTCGAGGCTCTTTTACAGAATTTTCAATGTCACATAACAGGAGTGTATGCTCCTAATTGCAGAAACGAAAGGAAAATAGTATGGAGAGAAATTGGTGCAGTGAGGGAATTGATGGAAGGTCCTTGGGCGGTTTGTGGTGATTTTAACGTTACCAGGTTCCCGTCTGAAAAACGGGAATGTTCTAGGAGGTCCAGAGCGATGGTGGAATTCTCGGATTTTATAGAAGATTTAGAGCTGATAGATCTTCGATTTGAAGGAGGCTACTATACTTGGTTCAAAGGGGACAATCACATAACCGCTTCAAGAATTGATAGATTTCTCATTTCAAAAGAGTGGGATGAAAGTTTCAGTAACATCAAGCAAACTATCCAACAAAGGCTGATCTCTGACCATTCACCTGTGGCCCTATACTGTGGTGTTTGGGAAAAAGCTAAATCATATTTTAAGTTTGCAAATTGGTGGCTGAATGTGGAAGGTTTTGAGGATAGAATTAGAGAATGGTGGACATCTTTTGTATTCACAGGAAGACCAGATTACATTTTAGCTTGCAAGTTAAAAGCTCTCAAGGGCAAGCTAAAAGAATGGAGCAGAAGTTGTGAAGGTAATTTGGGATTGCAAAAATCAAAATTGCTGAGTCAACTCGCAGGGTTTGAGACCACACAACAATTAAGAGTGTTGACAGAGGAGGAATCAGTAAGGAAGGCAGCCACTCTAATGGAGATCGAGGAACAACTCAAGAATGAAGAAAGTGCATGGAGACAGAAATCCAGAGCACTTTGGCTCAAAGAAGGGGACAGGAATACAAAATTTTTCCATCGTGCTGCAAATGCACATAAGAGGCACAACAACATTGATCAACTACTGATTCGACAGGAAGTAGTAGAGGATCCAGAAAGAATAGAGAACGAGATCATCGATTTTTACAAGGGCTTGTACACAGAACCTGAAGAGTGGAGACCAACGGTCAATTTTGAAAATAGTCCGATAATTTCTGAATCAGAACGAGAGTCTTTACAGAGTAACTTTGAGGAACAAGAAATCCTGAGATGTTTGAAGATGTGTGCAACTGACAAGGCCCCAGGTCCGGATGGATACACAATGGGTTTTTTCATCAAATGTTGGGACATCTTGAAGAAAGACATCATGGAAGCTTTCCACAACTTCCATTCTCAAGAGATGTTTGAGAAAAGCTTCAATGCAACGTATATAGCCTTGATTCCAAAGAAGACAGGTGCGAAAGAATTGAGAGATTTCAGACCTATCAGTCTGATAGGGAGTTTCTACAAACTGCTCTCTAAAGTCTTGACTGAAAGACTGAAGAGTGTGATAGGAAAAATTGTTGATGCTCAACAAATGGCTTTCATTAAAGGAAGACAAATAATAGATGCAGTGTTGATTGCCAATGAAGCAGTGGATTCAAGAATAAAAAAGAAACAACCTGGAATCTTATGCAAATTAGATATTGAGAAAGCCTATGATCATGTAAACTGGAGCTTCCTACTCAGAATGTTAGAAGAAATGGGCTTTGGGTAGAAATGGATTAGATGGATGAAATTTTGCATATCAACTGTAACATTTTCCATTCTCATAAATGGCTCTCCAAAAGGTTTTTTCCATTCACACAGAGGTCTAAGACAAGGTGATCCTTTATCTCCCCTTCTATTCATTATAGCCATGGAAGGTCTGAACAATATGATCAAAACGGCTAAAGTTAGTGGATGGGTGAAAGGTTTTGAGATAAACAGGAGTGGGGCAAACAATCTAGAGATCACACATCTCCAATATGCTGATGATACTCTAGTTTTCTGTGATGCGAAAACGGAGCAACTTAGATTCCTAAGGATCATTTTGGTCTTATTTGAAGGAGTCTCGGGGTTACACATCAACTGGAGAAAGAGCAATATTTTCCCCATAAATGAAGTTAACAACATGGAGCAACTGACACAGATACTGGGAGGAGAAGTTGGGTCCCTACCAACTGTTTACCTTAGGATGCCTCTGGGTGCAAGATACAAATCAAAAGAGATCTGGAATTCAGTCATAGAAAAGTGTGAGAAGAAATTGTCAAGATGGAAATCACAATATCTATCATTGAGGGGCAGGCTAGTTCTAATCAACTCAGTATTAGATTCACTTCCGACTTATATGATGTCCTTGTTCCCAAAAAAAGGAAGGTGGTTTAGGAATAAGAAACTTAAAGAATCAAAGCAAGGCTCTTAGAATGAAATGGTTATGGAAGTACTCTCAAGAACCCCAATCTTTTTGGAGCAAAGTGATCAAAGCTAAGTATGGTGAGGAAAACAACTGGGTATTACAAGAAGTCAGAACAACTTATGGTGTAAGTGTGTGGAAATCCATTAGAGAACTTTGGCCTATAATGAAGAATCACTCTTCCATAAGAGTGAACAACGGAAGGAATACGTCATTCTGGAATGATAATTGGTTGGGACACGGAAGCTTAAAGGATAGATACCCTGATATGTTTGGTTTAGCACAAAGCCAACATAGAACAGTAGCAGAGATGAGGAGTCATCAAGGATGGGAATTTGCTCTCAGAAGACGGTTGAATGATTGGGAGATAACAAGATTAGCCATCTTTACAAAGAGCTGGAAGCATTTAGAGGATTACAGGAAGGTTCTGATCAATTTTGGTGGCAGAGGCACAACAGAGGGATATATCAGGTGAAGGACGCATACAAGATTTTGAATCATAATAATCAACAGGTAGACGCATGGCCTTGGAAACATATATGGAGAACAAAGATTCCATACAAGGTAGCATGCTTCACTTGGCTATTAGCAAAGGAGGCGGTTTTAACCCAGGATAATCTCATAAAAAGGGGAATTTCT
>MU760073.1:48527-68432 GCA_026770625.1 Nicotiana glauca
TGTGTAGGATAGGGGGGGGGGGGGAGGGAATGATTATTGTTCAAAGTTGAGGGGGGAGTTTGATTTTTAACACAAAGTTGGGAAGAGTAAATGATTCTCACCCGGAAAAAAAAAAAACATTTTTCAACATAACATGAACTTATTTTAAAAGCTTGCCAAACATGTTACTCCCTCCATTCACTTTTACTTTGCAGGTATACTAAAAATATATTTTTATTTTTACTTGTCACTTTACGCATATCAAGAGAAGACATTCTTTTTTTTCTTGTTATATCCACAGTATTTATTACTCATTTCAAATTAATTTTTTCAAATTCAATAAAATATACATCAATTAATATGGGTATCATAATAAATTATGCACTTTATTCATTATTTTTTAAGGGGCGTGAAAAGTCAAAACGTATTAAGCAAAAGGGAATTGAGGGAGTATTAGTTATGCATTCAAGCTAGTTAGTGTATGTGATTGGTAACCTTGTCCGATAACTCCCAAGTTTGACTTTTCCATACAAATGAATATTGGTTATGACTTTTCCACACAAATGAATGTACGTGGAGTAGATCAGTCTCCCAAGACTAGCTTGTTTGCTAATTGGCAATTATGGGGAGAAAGAAAATTCAAGGCCCCAACATGGCATTTCTATCTCCATCACTAATAAATAGGTAAACGGCAATGACTTCCTCTTCCTTGCTACTTTCTCATGAAGGACTAATAATTATTATATGTCTTTTAATATTTTTGTATGCTCCTTAAAAAAGCCTTAACCATTCGGAATACTGTCTCATCTACCTTAGATGTCTCACTTGATTAGCACTACACTGATTGGAACTTTAAAGGTACATTAGAAAAATGTAATACTAAATGACTTGTCATCTTTCTGTTCTAATATTCTCTCTTAAAAATGGTTTCTCTCTTGGACTTGGAAATAGGAAAAGAAGAGAAGCACACTACACAAATGTTTATTCTGCTAAAATATTTTGCAATATGCATCATCATCTTTCTGCAGATTCCTCAAACATGCAATGCTAGGAAGAGCAAACACTATTGTGTCCCTTCTGCCTGTGGCCACATCCATAACATAAGCTTCCCTTTTCGCTTAAACACCGATCCACAATATTGTGGTTTTCCACGATATGAATTAGCTTGTGAAAGTAACCAAACCATTGTGTCGAAATCATCCAAGAAGCTGTACGTGCAAGCCATCAATTATGGTAACCACACAATTCACCTTGTAGATCCATCTTTACAAACACAAGATATATGCTCTCTAATACCTCATCTTACCTCATCTTACTACGATACTTTCTTTTTCTCATATGTTTATGATTATTATTATCTTAATAATGGATATACTGAAAGAGTAGCAGAGCCTATTTTCATGTTCAACTGTCCATTTGCTATAAACACGACCACCTCTACATTTCTGGAAATTACTGCCTGCAAATTAAGCACACACACTTACTTAATGATTGGAGAAATGAATGTATCTCAAGTCCCCGATGGATGCAGAGTGGAACTTGTAACCCTCACCTCTTGGCCTAACATTAAACATATCAACAACATTTCTCTTTCTGATTTTCATCAAGCAATCATCTATGGGTTTGAGCTTCATTATTATTCGATTTCGGGAGAAATTAATGGTAAGGAGGGACTACATGTTTCTTTACTTATTCATTTAATTAATATATTCTCCAGTTATCAAAAAGAAGGATTCACCACAATTTAATTTCTTCATGTCTTTGTAGGTTTTATTCTATTCATTGTCCGTGAGTACTCTCAGCTTTTCATCTTTCCTCTATATTAATATATTCTCCAGTTATCAAAAAGAAGGATTCACCACAATTTAATTTCTTCATGTCTTTGTAGGTTTTATTCTATTCATTCTCCGTGAGTACTCTCAGCTTTTCATCTTTTCTCTATATTAATATATTCTCCAGTTATCAAAAAGAAGGATTCGCCACAATTTAATTTCTTCATGTCTTTGTAGGTTTTATTCATTTCATTCTCTGTGAGTACTCTCAGCTTTTCATCTTTTCTCTATATTAATTTATTCTCCATGGATGATCTCTCAGTTTAAATCTGCTAATATTTGGGCATTAATCTAACCAGGGAACACCAAGATGCTAGCTCCGCTATTCATATGTAAGCTCTTGTCCTTGTAGCAAGCTGACTATCGATCTGGCCGCACATAGATCAGCATTTCATCAATCTTTTATATATCAATTGATTTGTCAGAATAATTCTCATATCTACATCATTAGGTTAGTGACCTACAACAAGATATAACTATCTATAATGAACCTAATTTTGTAGCCAAGAAAATAAAGTACATAACCAACTGTAATGGTTTGAAGATACAAAAGTAAGAAGCTCAAATTAGCCTGCATAAAGAAAGATACTAGTATATATTAATTTTGATAATCTGTGATTCAAATTAATGCTCTTACATAACCGTACTTTAAATGGCCTCTCTGACATATTTAAACATGTATATGCCAGGAAAAAAACTACATTAGACAAAAACAAAGCAAATTATCAGAACAATGTCGAATTTTGTTAAATTTAGTAAAGCTTTTAATTGCAATCTTCATGAAAATAATTTTCTTCAAAACCTTCATATTTCAAAATAGTTTAGAGATGGCTGTTATTATCTGCAAACTGTAAGAAGTTCAATAGTCAAGATAATTATTAAAGCGTCAGTATAATTATTCAGAATTTTCCAACTCCTAATCCTCTCTATGTTTCAGTATAATTATTCAGAATTTTCCAACTCCTAATCCTCTCTATGTTTCGTTGGTTTAAGTAGAAGTAACTTTTGTATGACTTGACAACCCTGCAGTGTATTTGGGAGCAAGATTTGTGATCGGCCTACCAATCATAATTGTATTTCTGATGTTCAAATTCAAAAGGAGGCATTTGTCCATGTATGATATGATTGAAGGCTTTCTGCAAACACAAAATAATTTCATGCCAATCAGATATAATTACTCCCACATAAAGAGAATGACCAGAGGGTTCAAAGAGAAATTAGGTGAGGGAGGTTTTGGCAAAGTATATAAAGGAAAGCTTCGCAGTGGTAGGGATGTAGCAGTGAAAATGTTGAGCAAGCCTAAAGCTGGTGGTGGTCAAGATTTCATGAATGAAGTAGCTACCATTGGAAGGATTCATCATGTCAATGTGGTTGGACTTGTGGGGTATTGTGTTGAGGGAACAGAGCGCGCTCTTGTATACGATTTCATGCCCAATGGATCACTTGATAAGTACATCACAAATCAACAAGGAAGTCCTGTGTTAAGTTGGCAGAGGAAGTATGAAATTGTTGTTGGAGTGGCTCGAGGAATTGAGTATTTGCATCGAGGCTGTGAGATACGAATTTTGCACTTTGACATCAAGCCTCACAACATTCTTTTGGATGAGAATTTCATCCCAAAGATTTCTGACTTTGGACTTGCTAAACTATATCCAACAGATAATAGCATTGTGACTCTTACAGCTGCTCGAGGAACGATTGGATATGTAGCTCCAGAGTTGATCAGCAGAAGCATTGGAGCAATCTCTTATAAAGCTGATGTTTACAGCTTCGGGATGCTTCTAATGGAAATGTTGGACTTGAAGAGAAATATAGTTGCAAATGAAGAAAATTCTAGTCAATATTTTCCTTCTTGGATTTATGATAAGTTCAATAAGGGAAAGGAAATTATGGTAGATGAAGAAGCAAATGAAGATGAAAAGAAGATAAGTAGAAAGATGACTATAGTTGCATTATGGTGCACACAAACAAATCCGGTACAACGCCCTTCAATAAGTGAAGTAGTGGAAATGCTTGAAGGTGAAGTTGAAGTGCTACAACTACCTCCTCAGCCTCTTCAATCTCAACCAATTACTCCATTGTTTCATCAGATGGAAAGTTCCATAACATTCTCGTCTGATTCAATGGCTTTGTTAGAAAATGCTGCTGATAATCCTGTTGAACTAGACACATATTATGATTGATTCATAGTTGATATAATGTTTTTTGTAAAATGACATTCCATGAAGTTTGTTGTACTAATTATGATAGGGTAGTTGCCCATCACATTCTTGTTGCAGTAAATGACTCCCCACTTCCACGCAGAAATTTCCATCACTTTCTCCTTTTGCTGGTGCATTGTCTAGTCCATTACCTGATGCACATGACAAAGTTATTTCTTTTTTTTTTTTTTTTTTTTTTTTTTTNATCGGGACAGTTTGTGGGGTATTTTAGAACCCCTACTGATGCAATGTTTTGCATGATAGTGTTTAAATTACAGCCCAAAAAGGATCTAGGTAGTCCAGTTCCTAGGATGTCTGCCCAAAATACATCATTGGCAAACGCTGAAGGAACTGCAAGTATTAAAGAGTTACACAAAAATTCCTCTCCAGCTGCTTCCTTTGCTAGTGTATCAACCACCCTATTTTGCTCCATGTCTACATCATTGGCAAACGCTGAAGGAACTGCAAGTATTAAAGAGTTACACAAAAATTCCTCTCCAGCTGCTTCCTTTGCTAGTGTATCAGCCACCCTATTTTGCTCCCTGTAGACATGCTTCACCACTACTCTTCTCATCCTTTGAATCAATAACCTGCATCCACAAATTAAAGGTTCAAATGTTAGATTACCATGTATAAGCATGTTGATAGTTTAAGCTGAGTCAGTGTTAATCTCCAGCGGCAATAGATTGTTTTGTTCTGCCAATCGGAGACCTTTGACAATGGCCCTAATTTCTGCCCATGTATTTGTGGTGAAGGGGATGTTTTCCATGAAGCCCAAGATCCATTCCCCATTGTGGTTTCTGAAAACCCCTCCTATACCTCCTATTCACGGATTCTTTTTTGCTGCACCATCTGTGTTCAGGTTGAAGGAGTCTCGGTGGAGGCCACCATTTTAGCATCTTTTGGTGTTTGACTTTTGCCTGTCTGCTATCTCTCAAAACACAGAATTCAGTTGCCTTCACTATGGTATTGGTAGCACTGATTTTGTCTTTCTTATTGTTAAAAACATTACTGTTTCTGTTTAGCCAGATGTGCCAAAGGCAGAATGGTAGAATATTGATCCAGGAGATGGTTTCATTGAATTTTAAATCTCTACCTTTTTCCATTACTACAGCCCATGACATACTGTGTAGTCCAGGGCTTATTACAAAGGGGGTTGTTGCTTTGTCCTGGATTGAGCTCCAGAATTGTATGGCATTGGAGCATTGGGAGAATACATGGTCAATATCCTCTTCAGCAGCTCCACAGAAATGGCATTGTTGGGGGCATCCCAGTCCAAGTGAGTGGAGGAAACTTCTTGTTGGCAGTCTTCTGTGGTGCAGAAGACACAAGAAGTTTTTTATTTTATTGGGTATATTGAGCTTCCATAGCCCTTTGAAGAGATCACCTTCTGGAGAGGAGGTGTTCTGATCAGAATTGTTTAGGATGGAATAGTTCTTTGTAGACATAAGACAAAGTTATATTAAGTATATGACGTTATATGAAGCAGGGAGAATTACATATTCGGATAGACGAAGAACGGGATTAATTGTGAGAAAGCTAGCTATTGTTGAACTTTGGTGTATTCAGTGGCATAGTGGCATCGAACTGATAGGCCTTGCCCAAAGATTGCGATGGATGGTAACTAGTAAGTACTCCCGTCCTTAATCAGAGATCTGGTTTCAAGCCCCAAGAATTGAGTCGCCTTTGGATAGGTAGATATAGGGATGGGTGTTTGGGCAATTCGGATTGGATATGAAAATTTCGGTTTGGATTTTCATTTTTTGAAATGAAGAAATGACAATCCAAATAAGCTCGGATTGGATCGGATATTTTAAGCTCGGTTTTGGATTAATCGGTTTGGGCTTATAAGGTGAGGGCTTTTTTTTTTTTTACAAAAATGAATATCCAAATGAAGTACTCATCATCTTAAAATGCCTGAAAGTTTTCTCATTCTCACTGCAATCATCCAAATATAGTATTCAAGTACTGAAATTATTATCAAGAAAAAGCAACAGAGACATTAATACGGCCGATAAGAAGTAGCAATAGTAAAACCATGTCCAAATGAAACTATTCTCAGAGGAACTTACTAACTAATATTGAATATATGAGATAATATCTAACGGGTAGGGTAATGAACTTATTATTATTGGCATATCATCCAATAATAATGGACTAAATATAAATTATAAAAAAGTCGGATTTTCGGATATCCAAAAATCCAAAGTACCAACTCCAATATCCAACCCGAAATCCAAAAATTGTAAAAATTAAATCCAAAATTTCCGTAATCCGAAAATCCAAATTTAAAATCCAAAAAATTCGGATTTCGATTTGGATTTCGGGTTTGCCCAAACTATGCTCACCCCTAGGTGGATATAATGGATCAACACTTCTACTGTCAGACTTTCAGTTCTGGTTAATGGAAGCCCCGGAGGCTACTTTAAGTCTCAAAGAGGCCTAAGACAAGGAAACCCTCTCTCTCCTTATCTTTTTGTGATTGTCATGGAAGCCCTAAGCTCAATGCTTACAAGAGAGCTGAAAATTGCTTCTTTCAGCCGCAAAAAAGAGGAAAAAACAGAGTCTTTGTCTAAGAAATGCGTTGAAAAAAGGAGAAATGTATAAAACCTTTCAACGAGATCTAGGTCAACAAATTGATTCATACGAATGGAACCTTCTAAAGCACAAAGCTGCATGTGCTTTGCAGACAAGGGAAAAGAATTTATAGTTCTTCAGCTCAGTGAAGAAACTTACCATATTTATTTACAAGCAAACAACCCATGCAGGGAACCAGCTGCACCACGTCGTCTTCCCTATGATACAATAATAGAAGCACTGGCTTGAGAGATAAAGTTGCTGCAATATTAGCTACAATAATACAAGTATTATTACAGACCTTTTCACTGTTAAACAGGTCCTCGGCAATGGCTTCCATTTGTTTTCTCTTTTTCTCTTCTTTAATCGATTCAGCAACATCTTCATTCTTATATTCAGATTCTCTGCCATCGTGATCACGGATCAACATTGAAGGAATATGATATGCCATGAAGACTATAAACAAACCAGAGATAGACTTCGCTGCTTACTGATATGGATACTTGGCGAACGGAATGAAGATTTCAAAACTATTAGGGGATGGAGCACTTGTCTACAAAATTAAGCCATGAGAACAGAAAATATTGACATCTAAAGTATAGCAACATAATCAAATCCACTGACCAATGAAGAAGAAGAACCAAATCTAAAGTGAAGATGC
This sequence comes from Nicotiana glauca, assembly GCA_026770625.1. Classification (NCBI taxonomy): domain Eukaryota; kingdom Viridiplantae; phylum Streptophyta; class Magnoliopsida; order Solanales; family Solanaceae; genus Nicotiana; species Nicotiana glauca. The sequence goes on from MU760073.1 coordinate 55,778, forward strand.
GTCAATTTAGAATAGCAATGCATAGACAAAACTTATTGTACTTTAAAGAAGTAATACAGTTACAAAGAACTGCAGAAAGCAATTTTTTTATAAGGACCCTCAGAAAGCAGTCTTATGTCTACAAACTGATATGCCTCCTGGACTTACAATCAAATCAAACCGAGGATTTCACTGGACACAGCTGCATATTAGACGAGCAAAATGGACACATGGAACAAATTCGTTTGGACATCACTGCAACTCTTGCAAAAGTGAAGCCAAAGATCTTCATAGTAGCCAATATTAAACTCGTCGCTGATTTTAGAAAGTTAATATGACAAGATCAAGCTGAAATTGCTAGCCGAACTCTGATATGAATATATTTCACATAAGACATTGCAAAAGATACTAACCTTACGGAAGCGCTTAAAATTTGTAACTCCACCATTTGTTGAAGAGACTGGTAACGACATGATAGAATCTCTAACAATTAAATCTTGGCTATATATGATGTCCAACTTCCCATTTTCCGGCTCATCAGTTATATCTTTTTTTGCCATTGTATTATCAGTTTTGACTCCTAAGCGCCCGATGTAACCACTTTCAGGGTCATGAGTGGTAGCATCATCATGTTTAACAGGTTTTGTTGAACTGGGAGATGTGTCCCTCTTGGATCCCTTATCCCCAGGTATAACTATTTGGACAGAACACTTATCTTCGTTATAATTTTCAACAGATTCTAGTTTGTGTGAAGAAGTTGTTGCCTTGCTGTCATACTCTAGAGCTTCTACTGAACAGACAGCAGCAGCAATGTGATCTGATTTCATACTTTCTGTTTCTGCATCTGAATCTGCAACCACTGTCTCATCCGTGGAGCATGAAGATGTAATGAGCACTGCAGAGGATAGTTATTTAGTTAAGAGCATGAGATAAATTTGGCAGAAAGCATATATTCATAAATATGGATTCTGCCCAGGTACTCCTTGAAGCCAGAACAGTAAAATAAGCTATTCACGCGTTAAAAACATCTCACAGTTCCGTTCTACAGGCAATTTTCTTTTTGTAAGAAACTTCTTGAATCCATTCTGAGCAAGTGATATAAAGCAGGATTTTGTGAATAATAAATCTATAAAAAGCTTATTGTGATAGGGAAAACTGTTGTTTTCTGTTTATTATGTCCACGCTTAGAGTCATCACCAGCTGCAAGATCAATGACCAATTACAATGCTTATTAGTGGCGAGTTACTAGCTAGCTAAAGGGGATTGGTCCGCCGCAGTAATAATGAATCTCCCCCTAGTCAGAAATTTACTCAAGCAGTTTGAAACAAGGTGGCGCAAGATTTTATGAAAAGTTTCATTGCACGATTAGTCGACCTTATCAACCAGTTTAAAGCCACACTTAAACCTCTTGGCTAGTCTAACCAGCAATTTTTATTTGCTTTTGCACAACAGTAGGCACAATAATAAAAGGACATGATCCTTGACCACCTCAAATAATGATAAGGTTATACCACAGGCCAAACTAGTCAATGGTTCATAATATGTTTAACAAGCTTCAAAATGACGATCCTCCGACAAGTTAGTGATCAACACCTGAGCATGTAATTTGTAAATTCAATAAGATCATGCTTAGCTGTCTGAATCTGCTGGTCAAAGTTTCAAACCAAAAATTAGGGGGGGGAAGGGTTGGGAAGGAGGGACGAGAACATGAATTATCAAAAAGAGATACACGAATGGAGAGAATAGATATTTCTGTAAATAGAAAGCTGATTGACATGGTGGATGCAAAGAAAAGACTAAATCTTAAACATAACTATACTCACCTGGTGGAGTTGTGATTACAGAAGGATCCAAATATCCAGATAGAACTGCAGAAACCAGATCTATCTCACTCACCCAAGGCAAAGAACTATGGTTAGGAAAACACTTAGAGCTGCTTGATATTGCAGGAACTACACACACCACGCAGTCATCTCCATTTTGCTTCAAGACCTAAAAGTTAATGAAATGTGCTAGTAAGTTCACACATTAATACGTACAATAATAGTATGTACCTTGCATGCAAAACCATTAGCATAGTCTCAATAATTTGCACCTTGAATGCAGAAACGACGAGCACCCATGGAAACCCTACCCCACAGAAAAGGAAAAAGGAAAAAGGAAGAGGAGTTGAAAGTTGGAATCACTCAAGAAAATGGAAATGTAAACATCAACATTGTTACTCTTATGATTCAACTCAACCATGACTCATGCAGTATATTTGGAGTTGTATGAATCAAAAATCTTATCCGTCTGTATCTAATCCTCCCACTATAGACCATCTTCTCCTTATAGCAAAACCTCTTCTGGCTTCTTTTTTTTTTTTTTTTGAGAACGAGCAAAAACTCTTCTCTTTTATGCCTTCACTTCTTAACTTGGTTTGTCATTCCATGTTAAGAGAAATTCTCCCTCTCCAAAAACTAATTACTGAAACAAATTTCAGTCTATGTTTGCTTTAGTAAGTCATTAGGTTTGACTTAATGAAGCAAAAAGCACGAGAACTGCCCACACAGGAAGTGAGGCGGCCGCAGTTAACTATCCAAAACCTTGTGGTCAGGGTTTCTGTTATTGAGGTGTTACTCTTGATGCACCTTTGTGAATTGCTATTACCTTTTTCACTTATCTATAAAGGATCTCCAGTCCAATCAAGCAAAAATTTTACCACCACTTTGCTTATTGATGAAGACACCTTTATACAATGAACTCAAAGTAAGTATATTTTCTAGTACAAGTACAAAGAGTGCCACGCGTCATATAACAAAAAGGGAAAAGGACAACAAGGATGCTCTTAAGTGAGTGACGGTTTATAAAATGCTTGTTCAGGCCTTTTGTATCTTCAAAATGTTCGCCGTTCTCCCCCCTTCCGACAAGCATTTCCGATTTATGAACTTGACCCCCCTATCCATTAAGAAAGACATCATTCACGAGGCTGTGCCATCTACCTTTTCTCAAACATGCTCAGAGTTACCAAATTATTTTAATCTTAAGGGGTGAGTTATCTAGAAGATGCAGATAGGAAGACCAAGGAATCAGAGGAAGGAGGAGCAGGTAACAATAACATAGGACATTAGGACAGACCATGTTTGCAGAAGAAACGTTGGCACCCCCAACTTCCAACAAGGACTGCAACCTGCCCTCAAATTTATACTGCAAGGAAAAGGGAATAAATGATCTTAGTCAAGCACAAATATCTAAGTAATTCTCAATATCAAGTTCATCTTGCATGACTTGCTTGATGTAATAGCAAAGTGGCAGAGAAACTGAATAAAGGCAAAGGTTATAAAAGTTTCAGATGACAAAGAAAATCAAAACTTGCAGCATTACTTCTGACCCCCAACTGAACTAATGGAGTAACTAGTAAAGCTTATGATGCACAACTACAGCACAATAAATATCTACAAAAACTATAGACGACTCTGAACTGAACCCACAGGACAGAAACTGGAATACTGGAAGAATGAAGGACACGATCACCTTAGCTTCTGGTTCCAGCAAAAGAGTATATCCTTTCAAACAACACTCTCGAGACTGAGGATCTACCACTTTGACTGACACTCCTTCCAGCATCAAGTTTGGTGCATGACTGAGTAACACAAGCACAGCTAATATTGTTAGCATACAAAAGAGAATAGCATTTCAGACCAGCAAGGCATACTGTGATTAATCTTAATGCAGTACTTACGATGTGCAGCTTGGAATATCAGTGCAAATATTGTTTCCTGCAATTAGCTGAAATTCATAGTAAACCAATTAGAAAATGATCTCAGATCTCAAGTTCAGTTATATCAAAGAAAAAAAAAACTTTCTTCGCCGTTTGACATTGGGCTTGATGCTACGAAATGAAGAGTTGAAGGACTAAGTTGACTTTTAGTTCTTTTCTGAACGAGTAAAGAACATCCACTTCATTAACTCGGCAAAAGGAAGTGAAATGACAAAAAGTACAAAGATGCAGGTCCATTTAAAAGGGTAATAAGCCACAGAATCCAACAATATATTTATGGCATGTAGGCTTTTTACGCTGCAACAGAAAGCTGACATTGTAAACTGAAGTGTTTCAAGCTACATAGGGAATTCCTAATTCCTTCAAAGAACCTTTGGCTTATCTTCCATATAACCCATATAATGCATAATCCATAACCCATATAATGCATAAAGATAAAAAAAAAATTAAAAAAATATTTCAGACCACACTTGTGCTTCTTGTCGTTTTAGATCCCTTTTCAAATGATAGGGAGCCATAAAATCCAAGAAAACATTTATCTTCCATATAACCCATATAATGCATAATCCATAACCCATATAATGCATAAAGATAAAAAAAAAATTAAAAAAATATTTCAGACCACACTTGTGCTTCTTGTCGTTTTAGATCCCTTTTCAAAAGATAGGGAGCCATAAAATCCAAGAAAACATTTATATCATGTACGCTTTTTAAGCTGCATCAGAAAGCTGAAACTGTAAACTAAAGTATTTTAAACTACATACGGATTCTTAATTCCTTCAAAGAATCTTTGGCTTCTCTGCGATATAACCCACATTATGCATAAAGATATTAATTCTTACCATACTTGTCTTTCTCGGTTTCCTTCCTTTCTAACGAATAGCAAAAATAGTCTATCATAGCAAGAATCAATAACTAAACCAGAATTTTCCCTGAGGTAAAGGGAAAAGAGGATTATCTGATATTATTGAACATAACAGAAAGAAATGTGTGATTCTATTATATCACCCAAATGATGGAGTCCGTGCATAATAACACCGCCATATTTACATTTGGATACCACTGGAACATTGAATAACTATCCAAAGTCTTCAGAGTAACGGGAAAGGAGAAAGATCTGATATAAATCATAATTATTCGGTAAGAAAAGTACAGGTTATCATGATACAGTTAAATCATATTCCTCACATTAGTAAATCTATGTGTAAGGATTGCTATACGGCCTACAATTGGACAGTATCACAACTTTATTCTACAATTTTGTGTGTGTAGATATCAGCAACTATATATGCAAACTAGTCATGTTTCAACAACAAACAAACCAAATGTATTCCCACAGCGTGGGGTTTGGGAGGGTAGTGTGTCCGCAAACCTTAATCCTACCTTGTGAACGTAGAGAGGTTGTTTCCGGAAGACCCACGGCTCAAGAAAAGTATTTCTCAGCAGTTTTGAAAACGAAAAGCACTAGTGAAGAAGCCATGTTGAGGCTAATGAAAACAAGAAAAACTAGACATGTTTGCTAGCAGATTATACTTGAAAAAATTTTCGGTGATTATATCAAGAATACCTCAACCCAACTATATTGAACCAAGGGTTTTCTAGCGGCAATAGCATCAACCAGATCTTCACTCAGTGGAAAGGAGTCATCTACAAGCACATGTGAGCAGTCCAAACTCCACTTTTTCGTTATACTGGCGCCTGCAAGGAGTACATCCGGAATATGATATCCTCTGTGTGTATATATCCATATAGTGGAATGAGTTGTACTGCGAGTTTTGAGATTATAATATAATGTAGGTATTCTCTTTATCTCATGTGCCTTGTGCTTTGTAATTTTAGACTACTAAACATATGATCACAGCATTATAAAATGGATAAAAGCATTCAACATAATTTCTGCTTTTGTAAGCACAAATTATATAGGTATTTATTATTTTTTTATACTATATAGGAATTTATTCTTTAGAATGTAACTACAACAAAACGAGTAGCAAATCTGGCCTCTAGGATTATCTAGGTCATATTTTGGCATTCTCTGCAGTTCTTGGTCCTCTTCACCACAGCAGCAATAGGAAATAGGAATAAAAATAATTTGTTGCTCTTCCGTCATTTGACCAAAATTTGTGCGCACTGAAGTCTATGATTCACAATTTCTGCACCAAAGTCTAATATGCCTCCACCTCATAGGAAACAATGGTTTAACAATAGCAGAGGAAACAATCAAACAAAGACGCATCAAGAATTCAACAGATCACACTGGAAATATCATAAGCAGCCTGAAACATAAAAGTGCATAAACCACCTGAGGAAATATTTATGCATAGCATAAATAATGACCTTACCTATTGATGACACCTTTGTAGTAAGTTGTTTTGTCTTCGAATGCTTCGCGGAGCAAATGAAAAATATGAAGGGCACATAAGAGAATCTGTCCGATATACATCATCATATTAATATGTTTCTCAGTGGGGTTAATGCTCCACAAATAAGAGGTATTATAGGAGGTAAGAGTTACAACATGTAACTTCAATCACCTGTAAGTTGCATTACCAGTTCCAAACGAAACTAGATCCCCATCCTTAAGCATTGTTTCTCTATTTGGAAACTCATGAACTTTCTCCTTTGAGCCCAGATTCTTGTTGAGGAATGTTCCATACTTTGAGCAGTCTCTTATACGTACTTTAGATGACATATTTGAGGGTTTCTTCAATGACTGATCCAAAGAACTCATTTCATCTATTATAATTTCTGCATGGATCCTTGAAACTCCTTTATCCTTGTTGACAATGACATCACATCCTGTGAAATAATACATTTAAAGATAATACAGGTTACTTTTCAAACATAACACGTAAGCGTACTATTTGAGAAATATGCACTTTCAAGTGAGAGAAGGTTAGATGAGGCAGTGCCTCTAAATCCAGCAAAATAGATGTAAATACTCTACAAACAATGGTACAATACCATGGATGAAATGCCGAGATTATGATGCTCAAAATATTAAGGTCAAGAAATTGCCAGACAAGATTATCATCTCTCACAAAATTTTATCCTTCCAGCACCTTTTGCTCAACACTTGTCTCCGTTCCTTATGTATCAGGAAAGACTCCTACCAGTTTCCCATTTCTTTTGTTGATTTCTAAATTCAATTTCTAAATTCTCCATTCATTTTCTATATTTCTTCATTCACTAAGCCAGCTTACATATCTTAAGTATGTTATCTCGTGCTTCTTGATTCTTGCTCGATGTTTAGACTCGGAGAATATTGTAAACCCACCACCACAAAGTCCTATTCCCCATTAAATTTCGATAGGTAAATATCCCTGTCTATTTATGTCATTGGAATTATCCAGTTAGTGTTCCTGTACTTTTCTCTCCTACTAGAAACACCTTGTCAGCTGGAAACAAGAAGCTACCAGAAGAAAATAGTTACATCATCAAGTCCAATGGTCCCTGTGAAGAAATGGACCTTCGGCCTAACTCAAATCCAAAAGCTAGCTCATGAAGGGAGGATTGCGCAAGACAATAGAAGGAGATCACAACACATTCCTTCAACCAATGTGGGACTTGACACTACCTCACACGCCCAGGACTGGACAACTGGAGTGTGGAACATAGCATGGGCCAACATTGAGAAACACAACAGACGGAACTGATGGATCTAGCTCTGATATCATGTGAAGAAATGGTTCTTGAACCTAACTCAACCCCAAAAAACTAGCTCATAAAGGGAGGATTGCCCGAGATCAGATAAGGACTCACAACTCATTCACTCAACCAAGGTCGGACTTGATATTCCCCTTCCAAACCTCACTATTGACATCAATCCAGAAAAAATAACAATTCTTAATTTGGGAGCTCTTGGAAAATCCAGAAAGGAAAAAGTAGCTTCGTTTCGACCATCAGTAGCAAAGCATTTGGAGAATTAATTCCATACAATCCTCTTTGAATTCACTCTTCTATAGACTACTTATATTACTTGTTTTCTTAATGTTTACATATCATTATATTTACTAAAATATTAGGATAAATAGTACTTGGTCATTCCTGAGCATCTAATGTCTCCATTAATCTGCTTTTATACATGGTAATTACACTGAACCATCAGCAAAACAATAAGCAAAAGCATTCACATCAGGGCGTATGACACCTAACTCATGTCATCAACAAGATTAATAAGAAAAGCAAGAAGTGAGGACAGCATAGAGTAACCAAGCTAAGAGTAGAAAGTGTCACCTTGCAAGGGAGTAAATACTTCATATATCATTGATAAACGCATTAGAAAAAACTTATGAGTACATTTGAGAACGATTACCTTTTCGACCCACTTTATATGTTCCTTTATTGAAGAAATAGTACTTATCTTCACCTGTCACATAAACAACGAGCAATGTATTAGTTCACCGACCATACAATAACTAATAAGATGACAAATCAGTAAGGATTCTAGGCTAAAATGAAACCAACAAATGTCATTAAAAATTTTGATCAACAAAAGCCATGAACAACTTGTTTCAACTTTCAGCATTAGTAAACTAGCTCATGCAGGAAATGTTGCATTGCGACTATGATTAAACAATTGATCATTTGAACTTATGTATATTTATGGGACCTACGTGCTCAATCAATCAATCAACTATGCCTCAAAGCTGAACTTGTTGGGCTTGGCCATATCGATCTCTATATCCATCCTGCTCTATTTGATCACATTCATTCCAATACTATCTTTCTCATTTTTCACAAAGATGGTATCCAAGGCAACTTGTGCGTACCTCAACAATTCTACTGGGTACCTACTACCTTCCACCAATCCAGGTACAACATAACTCTGCCCATAACGACTTAGATAGTTAGAAATAAATCATCTAACCTTTTTACCACTGGTGAGATTTGAAACTGATCACCCATTTTCATCTCTAACTCATTGAACCGCTATTGCCAAACCCTTGGGTGCAATTTGTCTTTTAAGGAAAACTTGGAGGTTCTCTAAAGCTAGTATTTCTACAAATCATGGTACACTAAAATACAAGTCTTTCTAGGTGGGCCAAAGAGACTCTTGTCAAACGCCGAACCTAATGTAAGCATAATAACAGCAACTAAGACTTAATCCTAGTATCACTTTCTTTTTTTTTCCTTTTTTAATAAGTCGGCTTGCATGCATCTTGATTATTCCTGTGAGTATTTGCTACCCACCAGCACAAGTAGCGGGTAACTCAGCCCACCAAATCTTAGGCAAATGGGAAGAAATCACCTACATAGTATTTTTAAGACCCCATGGTTTTCCTCCAATATGTTATACTCTTAGCTAAACCCGTACTTATGTAGGGTCTCAGTCTTAATCTGAAAAAAAGAATAATACAATATTACTCTTAAAAATTCCTTAGTGTCATTACTTTCTCCGTTACTAGGTAAAGTGCACCCCTATGGGAAAAGCAGATGATTTTAACATTCAATGCAATCATTTTAAAGGAAAGAATCTAAAAGTAGAGAGAAAGCTTGTGCAGAACCTGGAATTGGGTCAACAGGAAAAAGGCCCCAAACCATAGTATTGATTTTTCGTTGTACACCAAAGAGGACGTTCTAGTAACAGCAAATGGGTAGTGGTTCAATGGTTCAAGCGGATCAGAAAAACAAGTAATCAAAAGTTGTATTTTGATACCAAGAAAGTTGTCGAAAGCCGTCGAGAATTGCTGGTCTTCGGCACCGGGAGCTCGTCTGCGTAGAGAAAAAGGAAAATCGGAGAAATATTAAAGAATATTTCAAGAAAGTTTAGTGCCTTTGGTGTTTGGTGGGAAAAGAAAAGAGTGCAAAACTTAATTAATGTTTTTTTAAACATAAAACACTTTTTCAATGTTTTAAAAAAAAGTACATTAATAGGCAATTCGTAGTTTTATATTGCGAATTGGGTTAACGGATTTTTTTCCGTTAATGCATTTCACAGTATAAAACTGCGAATTGCCCAGCTTTATTTAATTAAGGCAATTCGCAGTATAGTACTGCGAAATTGTAATTCGCAGTACTAAACTGTGAATTGCCTTAATTAAATAAGGCTCGTCTTCTTCCCCCGGACCACGAAGCTTCCATTAAAAAATCAAATCCCAAACCCTTTCTATCCCCCACCCCCGTTTTATATAATTAAAAAAAAAAAAAAAATCGGGCTCACCCGTCCCCTAAAGAGCAAGGAGTAGGTCCCACATACAAAAAAAGCTTTGGATACCGTATTTCGGGTGCAAAAATTCAATTTCAACAATTGTCAAAAAATTTATATTGAGGTATTTCTATTTAGTTAATGCCGAAACTTGTATAGTCATGCATATTAGTATTGTTTAATATGTTTCCATGTGAATTTATGTTATGTTTGGGTAAAATTTTGTATTTTTTATATACCTGGATTGATTTATTTGATACACGAATTTATGTTATGTTTGTGACCAAAAATTCTACCGGATTGTTTGTATTATATTTGTTTTATATACCCGAATTTATGTTTTGTTTGTGACCAAAAATGCTTAAAAATTAATAAATAATTTGTATTAAAATTTGACAAATAATTTGTATTGTTAAATAATATAATTTATTTTGTTTATTTGTATTGTTAATGTTCATTAGTAGTCGTACCCACGCGATGCGCGGTCAATATTAAAAAAATATATGTCATTTTGTTAATTTTTCGATGTTACATTTGGAATTATCACAATTATTTGATTATCCTATTCTATATAAATAGAATAAATATTGTCTAAATTTTAATAAATAAAATCTCCATTAAATTAAAGGGAATTATATAGTTATCAAATAATTTTTTCGTTATGTATTTTTATTTATTATATTATCCAATATTTAGTATAATTATATTATTAATAGAAATTATGACATTTGTCATTATAACATTTCTTTGCCTCTCCTATTATATATAAATAAATATAGATTCTCTAACTCTCCTATTATATATACTATATTATATATTATGTATTATATATTATATATTAATTTTTTTGTTGCTTTTATTTAAAATAATTTAAAAACTCAAACTTGAAACTACTCTCGCCCAATTTGAATGTGTACTTTTTTTTATATATTTATTTTTCGTTGTTTTATTTATTATAAGATATCTATATTTATTAAATTCAAATAAAGTAACCAATTAATATATATATATATATATGGTAGTTTTTTATTTTATTTTATTATTTTTATTTTTTATATGTATATCATATATAAATAGATTTTTCATATTTCTTATTTCAAATAATTTTAAAACTCCAATTTGAAACTATTCCCCAATTTGAATTGGTAATTCATTATTTTTTTGAATTTTATTTTTTATTTTAAAATTATTATAAAACTCCAACTTGAAACTACTTACCGATTTGAATGGATAGTTTTTCTTCTATTTTTTTCGTTTTTTTATAGGTATTTTTTGTTTTGTTTTTTATTTTAAAATAATTTAAAAACTCAAACTTAAAACTACTCCCACCCTATTTGAATGGGTAGTTATTTTTTATATATTTATTTTCTTTTTTATTATATTTAATTATAAGATATCTATATTTATAATACAAATAAAGTAACAAATTAATATATATTGTAATTTTTTATTGTATTTTATTATTTTCATTTTTTTATATGTATTTAAATTCAATAATAAATAATCAATAACTAATTATAAATTAAATAACTAATTAGTAACATATTATGCCATGTGACATTTTTGTAGGCTGTCACTTGGCTTAAGGAGAGGGTTTTTTCCTCTCCTTTTAATTATACTAGTAGTCGTACCCGCGCGATGTGCGGGTCGGTTAAAAGAAAAATATTTACCGAAGAGAGATAGTAAAAACATATGTATATTGCGGATTTAATTTAGTGATTGCAATAAAAACAATCCAGTCTATACATAAGCTTTACATCACCTTGGTCTAACTGGAATAGTAAAAACATGACGCAAATGAATTACTTTAATAGAATTGCAAATAAATAGGCAAGAGTGAGATTTGAACCGCCAATCCAGTGAAAATATATTACGATAGTGAAAATATGAGTCAGTACCTCCTTATTCACATAACTTTCAAAGGAATTTCCAAATCTCTCGGTAACTACACTTCTTAGTTGGCGTAACTTTGACGCATCGACGAATCTTGCTGCTACAAAAATCAATGATGATACAACTTCTTTGCACTCCTCATGACATTCCCTATGAACAAAAATTACCAAAGATGAACTAACAGGTGGTAAATCATCTTATATTAAGAAGAAAAGAAAATTTAGTTGACATTAGTTATGAAAGTTTTGTGCACAATCTTTGTATAAAGCAACAGTCATTTTAACGAAATTTAGCTAAGTAACATAGGTAATCTAGTTCTTCTATCTAATGGTTACAAAAGTGATCGATACAAATACAGAGTGACTAACCTTTATGTCAATATTTCAATCATAAGATAGTTGTTGAACTGTAATATTTAACCTTCCAATGCAACCGATCACACCCGACTGCCTCATTGGGTTGTACTATTGAGAAGAAATGCCAGCAATCCAGAAGAATTGCTAATTTATGGTCTATGAAACAGAAGACTGAGTAAGGAATTCTGTTGACCGAGAGGAAGGTGTAAGACACCCCTTGAGTCCCGTGGTTCTAACACGGCCGCTTTTATTGACTAACGTAAGGCTTAAATCAATTTTTGACTATTCTTGTATTTTATTCGTTATGGCCTGTCTATTACCACTTTACTCAATCTTTATATTTTTATTAATTGTTTTGACCAAGATGCGATACGCACACAAGGTATTTCTTTGAAGGTAGATATTAAACCAAGGTACGGTATGTATACATGGATAAAATATAATTATTTTAAATTTAAAGGCATCGAGACACGGTAATGCGTACATGATCCTTTTATTATTTAAACATATCAATCCAAG
>MU760075.1:7329-18923 GCA_026770625.1 Nicotiana glauca
GCTGATCTTTGCCCGATACTCATTTTCTTTGGCCAACCAAGCCCATTGCTCTTGTGATGACTCAGCAAATTCCTGAAGATGGGGTCTTTTGGCCGGCCGTCCGAATGCAACATCCCTTCTATACCAAGCCTGATAATCAGGTGATACCTCTCCTTTAGCTCGGTCTCGAACACAAGTATTTGCCGCCAAATATTGACATTCTCTCCAAATCTGACGGACTATAGCCTCGGGAAATTGGCCGTTCGGGCCAATCTCAACCACTTGTAAACTAAGATCATCATCCTTGGGTATTATTTGGCATCTCCCAAGCCGTCTCAACACCCGATAAGGATCATAAGGTTGAATACTTTTAAGCCCCATCAGTAGAAAATGTGGTCGGGCTGCCGGCATATATGCAACTTCATCAACGGGTAACCATCCGAATGTCCACTCAATTTGGCTAGCAGTGAGGGACCAAAAATATGTCGTCCAACCCGTGAACCCTTATGGCAATTTGACCCCTTTAATCCTTGTGTGGAATTCTTCTATGCATGTTTTCTCTGGAGACCCGTAACTCAAGAATTGGGACGATGACACAGATGCTCAATCATCCACATTTGTAATAACAAACTGCACCCTGCGAAGAAAGTTTCCCCAGCCTTGCAAGCCGTAAGAGCACGAAATATGTCAGCCAATATCATTGGTGCTAAAGTACTCTTATCTTGGGTAATTAATGTACTAACAACCCCGGCTACCTTTATATCAATATTCCCGTCCTTTCTTGGAAATACCGATAACCCCAGAAAAGCTACTATGAAAGCAAAGCGTCGATGTTCTTCCTATTTCTGACGATTTCCCTTACTACATATTTTGCTTTTTGGGTTGTTGAATCCCCCAATATGGCCATATCATTGATATATGAAATTTAGGGTACAGAAACCGTCTACCAAATCCGGTTGTGAACAGTTCTGATTATTTTCAAGGAGTCCAGAAATCTGTGTACAACTACGATTCTTGGAGCGATCAAGTATTTGTGCCTCAGTGGAACCTCATACTCTCCGATATAATATGCCACTTCTTCTAAGGTCGGGGTAAGCTCAAAGTCTGAGAAATGAAATACATTATGAGCTGGGTCCCAACAAGTAATTAATGCCTTGATAATATCACCTCGGGGTGTAATGTCTAATAAACCTGTAAGTCCTTTCAGGTGCTTATTGACTTCCTTTTTCCCTTCTTCTCCCAAATCGTTCCACCACAGACGTAACTCCAAAGGGATTTTATGCATGCTTAAAATTGGTTCATTTCGAATCGTGCTCATCCTGCACATTTATTATGGTGATTTTAATCACTTATTATGTCCTAAAAAGAAAAGACAATATATATTCTTTCACAATTCTAATTTCAAAAATAAAGCTCAATTTTGCAAATACAGCCTTTCAGCACTTCAAATGAAGATTTTAAGGCTGTGCCCGCTGATATTGGGGAATGACTCAAAAAGTGGCCATTTTTGCATAAACAGCCTTCCGGCGCCCTTTCGGGACATTCGGCTATATATATATATATTTTTTGACAAAACGGCATCACTTGATTTATAACAAAATTTGACATTTTTGACTATTTACACAAAAGAGATGGTTGGACCCGTTAAAGGTTGCCTAAGTATCACGCCCCGAAAGACGAAAATCAAACCGGCGTAGTTCGGTCAAAAAATATTTTTAAACAAACCATTTTTTTTTCTTTTCTAATTTTGGCAAAAATCAAATATCCAAACTATTTTTGAATGCAAAATTTTCTATTTTTATTGGGAAAATCAACTATTTTTCTTAATTTTTGAAAGCAAAACAAAATAATAATTTTTTATTTATTTTCAATAACCCAAAACAAATTGCTAAAAATCAACAATCTTTCCAAAAAAAATCCTTTCAAAATTTCGGCAGAGTTTTGCCAGTGTTTGGGTGTTGGTTTTTTCTAAGAATCAAACAATTACTAAAATTTCTTCTCACTTGCAAATTTTTTTTCTTTTTCTCTCTCCTCTCTTTTTTTTAACCAGTCAGCACAATGGTCCGAGACAAATAAATGCAACACGTAATCATGATGGTCTTTTCATATTTGGTTACCTGTCCTAGACAGACCCAACCCCTGTGTTGAGTACCCTAAGTCATGCGTGATGCAAATAAACGTCCCTATTTCTAGGTTCATAACCTGGTTATTTGTTCTAGACTGTGTACCCGAGCGGACAACTCGAATCGAGGAGGGTGCTACGTAATGGGAACCAAAAGGCCGTCCGGCTTAGTAACTTGTCAGGCCTCTTTATTATTAAAGGTATTGACACTAACAGAATAGGGAGTCTTAACCAGTAAGCACATCCCCGGAGGTGAGAAGAGAAAGGTTTTCGGCACAGTTTATATACAATTCAAATAATATCAAAGCGGTAACATTTAGCACATTAATCATGAACATGTAGGGAAATCAGATATAAATAAATACAACAATTATTCCGAGCTCGAATTCTCAAACCCTGAACCGAAGTTCTGGATTTTTGTTCCCCAGCAGAGTCGCCAAATCTGTCACACCTCCTTTTTTATCGAATTACTACATCCCGGGAAGGGATATAATAAAGGAAGGAGTTTTCCACTCAAAGGACAGTCGGAACGGGATTTATTTATTTAGATTCAGAGTCGCCACTTAGGAGATTAATGGTGTCCCAAGTCACTGATTGAATCCCGAACCGAGGAAATATGACTCTGTTAACAGTCCGCAAACCAGAAATCTGGATAAGGAATTCTGTTAATCCGGGAGAAAGTGTTAGGCACTCCCGAATTCCGTGGTTCTAGCACTGTCGCTCAACGTTGTATTTATTTTTATCTGATTTCTAGATATGTTCCATTTTTATGTGCATTTATTAATATTCTGCTTTATTATTTAATTTTTACAAGAATTGCAACGTCGTGAAAATATATTTTGGACCACACCGTACCAATATGCCTGTGGCCTTTAACACATTTCGACTTCGTTGAGATTCAGATTTGGGTCACATAAATGTACACCCGTACTTAAGAAAGTATATTATTATAAATCGCGCCTAAAGCATCTACATCTATGTTAACTTTGGGAAAGGCCGTGAAATTCGCTAAACGGTCCTTCCAAGTCTAGAATTTTACAAGCAATTATTGAGGGTCCCGCGATTGTGTATTTTGTTTGGCGAGGCTCGTCTTACTTATATTATTAAAGGTCAATCCTAAGCGAACTATATTCTTTATTTGTTTTTGTTCTTAAACCCTAAACTAAAAGCCTTAATGAATTTGTTATGTGAACATTTATTTATTGTGTATACACAATCTTCAATTTCTTTAATGGGCTCAAAGAGCCAAATGAGAGGAAAGGCTGTTCATAGAAAGCATGTCTAATACATATAGCATTAAATGATCACCACTATTCTAGGCCCGAGTTATAGTTCAAGTTACGTCTACACTTAACAAAACTTTTAAACCATATTAAATGCCGGCATTCACTGATGAGTGAAATTTAGACTTAAGTGTGGACTCAATTTCAAAGTGATGCAAAATGCAGGCTCAACGATTCCAACATACATATATCCATTTTTGAACAGTTTGAAACAAAAGAGACGCTTCTATTAACCAGACTGATATGATTAACTTCAAGCCAAAATTTGCTAACAATTAATTTTGATTATGAATTTATTGCTATTCAGAAGCCTTATGCATATTTGGATTGTAAACTCCAAGAAAAGCTGCATTCAGATTAATTGATCTAGCAAACGTTCATAAGCAGGTTATTTGTTAGTCTATCTAATTGAGAATACTCATTAGCTACTAATACTAAAATAACATTTATTTCAGATTCAGTCTAAATGGTAATATGTCTTATTTAACACACAAACCTGTTTTTATGTCATCAACCAATGCTGTTCTAAAATACTATTAACAATAGAATATCAGTAAACCATTTCTAATTTCTTTACATGTTATGCTTAACTAAAATCCAAACCTATTAACAACATCCTAAACGTCTCAACTGTTTAATAAGGATCGAGTACCAGTAAAGGTTTTCAAAAGTTCAGGTTAATACAGTCCAATACAATTACACAACAGAACAGTCATTAATCTAGAATATTAACAAATGAATTTCTTCACTACACAATCAAAGAAAACAAAAAATGAAAAGAGATTTAGGCTTCACATCCTTCATGCATTCAACTCACAACTTCAGTTTACAATTACTGAACCATAGTGATGTACCTGGACAATGAAGCAAAATAAGAAGAAGATCAATCAGCAATAGATCGAGCCAACAGCAATATCAGCAACAGATAACAGCCAGCAAATTAGGATGCGATTTTGACCCGATCAACTCATTAAAAATCAGGAATGAAACCAGAAATGCAATCAGCAACAAATTAACCATAGAACAAGATCGTTTGTCCTAGTTTTACCCACAATTGAATTATAATACTGCCGAATGAATCATTACAACTAATTTTTTTTTTTTTTTATCTTTTAGAGAAATTCAGATCTGAAAGAGGAATTTAAGATCTGAAATTTTTGAAATTTCAGATTTTGGAATGGGCAGATATTTTTGAGATTTTCTAGGGTTCAAAAACTTGTGAATTATGGCAGAAACTGCCTTATTTATAGGCATAAATTGGAGGGAACTTCAGATTTTAGTTGTTTGCTTATTAGTCCCTATTTATTTCTTTGTTAAACCTCTAATTTCTAACTTGTTGCACAAGTTACTGCACTTATTCTATTAAAACTTATATTAAAGCCCAATCTAGAATCTTCTATTTCCTTCAAGTTCCTGTTGTACCCCTACTTCCTTTTAACAATTATCAATCTGAGTGATTCTGCTATTTACCTATACCCAAACTACTCTTTCCAACTTTTAAAATTACTGTAGCCCCTTCCCCCTTGACCTTTGTCCAAATTGACCTTGTTAACCTCCCAAAATTACTAAACTTAACTACTGGAATTTTAACTAACAGCTATAACCAATTCCCTAAGACTTATCAAAACTGAATTCACTGAATTTCAAGATAGAATTAAAAGCAAAAAATTATCAAAACAGATTCACTAATCACAAACGAAACTAATCAGTAGCAATTACTAATTTTAATCAAACGAGTAAATCTTATTATTCTAATCAGTCGATAAAATAGAACTAACACTTAATACTAATTAACAAAAAATCTAAAACTAATCTATCCAAACAAACTAACAATTAACGAATCACATGAATCACATTAAACTAACAGCCGAATTCATATATACTAATCTAAAAATTGCCCACATATTAATAACCTTGAACAAATTCAGAGCCTAATTAAGAAACAGATTAATCATATAATTCCTAGTTACTACAATTTTAAAGACGAATTCTAAATCTAACAAGCAGAGATGTAGAAGAAAGAAAAATGAAAACAAAAACACAAAAGAGAATATTGACTTACTGAGTGAGTCTCTCTTTTTCTTTCTTGGAAATTATTTCTTCTTTTTGTTTGTAAACATCTGGTCGTTTAAGTTCTTAGAACGATTTGAGAGAATCAACGTAGCATTTGGACAATTCTTACACGACTGTTTGACGCGATTGGTGATAGTTCGAGGGGAAAATAAGACATATCGGGCATGAAGAAGATGAAAAGAACTTGGGATATTCATGGGGTAAGGTTTTGACATCGGCGCCACCGTAGGCGGTGGAGGTGGCGCCTAGGGTTTGAGGGATTCGGGGAGCTGTGGTGGGATTTGGGGAGAATTAATGGGTGATTTGAAGAGAAGAGGGAAAGGGAAGTCGTTTGGTGTTGGTCCGGTTGGAAACGGAGACCCGCCGCCGCCGTGGGCGAATTTCGGCGAGCGGCGGGGTAATGATCTGCGGCGGGACTGTCATTACAGGATAGAAGAAAGAAGAAATTGATTTTAGGGTTACTGAATTCATTTTTATTAATTATGTAACGTTGAAGTAGGACCGTTAGATCAGTGGCAACCAACGACTGAGATTAAACGACGCCTAAACGGCGTCGTTTTAGTGTCAACATGGCTGGACCGGGTGAGATGTTATTGGGCTTGGGTCATTTGTTCCGTTTGGGCCTGGGCGACTGGGGTATTGATTTGGTTTAGGCTTGGGGTGTTTGGCCCTAAATTATTTCTTTTCTTCTTTGATTTTTCTTATTGTTTCATTTCCCTTTTGTATTTTTTTTATTTTGATTTTATTTTCATTTTGTATTTTTGTATTTTGTATTTTTGGTATTTTTGTATTGGTATTTTTTTCTAATTTTTGTAAAACTAAAATAAAACCTAATTAAACTAATTAAATCCTAATTAAACTATTTAAATTCTAAAAATCAATTATCAACTAAAAAATGCCTAAGAACTATATATTTTCTTTTAAATTGTTCTAAAACGAATTAATACCTACTTAATACTAAAATATAGAATTAAATTCATAAATGCATATTATTATTTTATCATGCACAAGCAGCATGCAAGCAATTAACACAAAACTCACAAAAATTATAAAATAAAGAAAAAATCTTTTGTTTGAATTTTATGGGAATAACTCATATACAGGGCAAAAATCACGTGCTCACACTTACTGAACCTTGAGTCCTTCCTTATTTAGTCATGTACTGATTTTTCTTCTTGCCTTATATCATTCTAAATCTTCCCGTTTGATTTTATTCCCTTAGCTTAAGGGAGTACTTCCTTGATTTTCTAATTGATTGATTTTGAGTTCCTTAATTATTATGCTACTATGATTCTTACCTTATATTGCTACATGTTTTCAACTATAAGTACTCCAGTCTTTCATTAACACAGACACGAACACTCAGGGTTCAGAAACTATCTCTCTTACTAAAAATCTCTGCTCTCTCTTGAGCTATTTGTTACTGTTAATCGGCTGCAAGCCAAGGCTAATAATTTATGCTCTCTTGTTCTCTCATTCTACTTACTTCTCTTTCATTAGTATGTCCTAGTTTCAATTTTAAGTTTCAACAACAACATGCTTCTCTTATTGTTCTAGTTTCTCCTATTTCTAGTTTGTTTGTACTTGTGGTTATGTTGTGAAACTTGTAGCTAAAAGTACATTACTAGCATGATATTATGTCTTCCCCCTTCCTTTTAAATTAGTCCATTCCCCTTAATGTGCGTTTCTAAGTATGCCTTACCAATTGTCTTTTACTTACTATGTACTTGCCATCTTATGAGTTCCCATACCCTATCACCCCTCTATGTGTTTGTGTTCTTCATGACTGGTTTGTGACCATGATAGTATCAGTTATTTCTAAGCATGACTAAACCAGTCCTAAAACCATTGCTGGATTATGTGTTTGCAGCCAAATGTCTCTGTGTCCCAAATCCCTTGACCCATGTGTGGCTACTGAATTCATTTGGATTTTGTAAACTAGCTGTCTGTGATCCTACCCTAAGGTATTTTAGCTTTGTTTACTACTAAAATCTCTTTCTTTTCAAACAATCTCTGTTGCTTCACCAATTACTTTCAAAACAGTTTCTAATACAGTCTTTTAATAAGCCTTTTTTCAACTAGTGTCCTGCACTTTCACTTTACTCTTAGTCAATAAGTTATGCCCCCTCTAGTATGTGTACTGCCTTGGGATCCTCTTGAGAGCCCTATGAACTCTGGCATACTGAGGCTGGCATTTCCACACTGCACTGGTTCAATTCTTGGTTGCTAAGTCTAGGTACAAGCATTGCCCGGGGTCCTTGAGACCCTTAGGGAACTTTGATGCACCTAGACTCTGATTTGTCTATGGAACTGAGGCTTATGAGACCATTAGAGACTTGGGAAACTTGGTCCTAATTGAAGGCTCCCTATAGAATAGTTTTTTGATTTTCCATTTTGCTCATGTAATTCATTCACTTGGCCTGTAATAATTTGTAAACAGATATTTAGGGTATTTAGTAAAATAGGGTGGGTAGATGCATACTTTCTAGGGGTATATATGGGTAGAAATCCTATCTTAGGGTTTTATTCTTAAAGTCTGATTGCTTTACGCAAATAGAAAGCATGTTCATAGGTTTATTCTTTGATTTGTTTGCTTGGCCTAATAGAAAACATGTTCATAGGCTTTACTTTTTTTTTAAACAAAATCTGATTACTTTACCAAATAGAAATCATGCCAATAAAATTTCACTTTTAAATTATAGAAATCATGCTTATAAGGTTCTGCATTTTGTCATGTTAGAAACCATGTTTATAGGTTCCAAAAGATCATGTCTCAAATCAGTTCAATAATATATACCATGCCTATAGAACTCAACTCCAATTCAATTTAATGAGTATTTCTGTATGTTGCCGCAAATCGATTAAAATCAGTAATACGCCTAGAATATCATGCCTATAGGGATTGTATTCGCAATACTGTTTGATAATTTGACTTAGTCTAACAAATCAACTTCATTACACCTAGTTCTTTTTTTTTTTAAATCTGGTCTTATTAAGTGTTACACATTGCCTGAAACATGTTCTTTCAAAACTGCCTCAATCTTATTAGATATCATTCCTATAGGTATTAAAGGTCTATTTCAAAAACCTGTTTGTTCTGCATTAACATGAATATCGGTATTCTTCATATAGGCAAGCCTGAGGGCATTGTTTTTAACAATTGCATTTCCCTAAAACTGTTTCTGTCGCTCAACGTTTCTAACAAGCTTTAAAAGGAATCCCTAGGCAACCACTAGGTTATAACTTCCTAGTATAAAAGTTGGTCTATTTCTGCATATTCACTTAGAGATCCTGTTTAAGGACTTTGATTAACAAAGACCTTAATTAAGCTTGAGTTGTGTTGTTCATGTGTTTGTTTGAGGAGGAAACTCGAAGCCTCTTAATTGCTCCCAGTATGTGTGAAATCCTAAGTATTTTTGATTGTCGCCTTAGAATATTTTTCCTTTCTGAAACCTTATGGGGTATGTCTAGAACCATGTATAGGTATAGGTCCTAACTCCCTCCAAGACCATTAAGAAGGGACGGGTAGCAGCACACAATAGGAATCATTGACCAAACATTCGCTTTGCATGACCAATAAGGGGATGGGAAGGGTATATATGGGATATGATGACTACACGCTAATGTCACGTGTAGCCCCTTATTGAGGAGTATTTATCGGGCATTGCATGGGGTGATCCTATAAGATAACCAACCTAGGACCCCTCTTTACCAAATCCTTTTTTTATTTAACCCTTGTTTTTTTACAACTTGTTCGAACCTTTATCTCACTACTTGAGTTATTCTAAACATACTTTACTTGCAACCTATTTGATTGAACTATTTACTTGTAATGGACTAATTTGTCAATATAAGTTCAGTCGGGACCCCAGTTGTGGATCAAGAGGGGTACCTAACACCTTCCCCTCGAGGTTACTTGGATCCCTTACCCTAATCTCTGGTAGTACAAACCAACCCAAGAGTTAATCGCTCTAGGTGCTCTAACGCACCATAATTCATTAGGTGGAAACTCTTCAAATACTCAATTCTCAAAAAGGAAATGAGTCATTACACCCCGTGAATGTCGAAACCCAGACCTCTTCCCCTGTCAAAAAAGGGAGGAAAAAAGGGGGCGCGACAGTTACCAGAACTCTGCCATATGTGTGCGACCGCGCATGCGAAGACCCAACCGCGCACTCGAGGACCCGACTGTGCATAGGTAAGTACTCTACCCCTTTTAATTTGCACCCCCAACCCCCTTTTAGTATTTCCCCATTTTATCCCCTCCTTCATTAAAACAAACCCTTACCCACCGAACGTACCTCTCTCTCT
The DNA here is from genome assembly GCA_026770625.1 of Nicotiana glauca. Taxonomy (NCBI): domain Eukaryota; kingdom Viridiplantae; phylum Streptophyta; class Magnoliopsida; order Solanales; family Solanaceae; genus Nicotiana; species Nicotiana glauca. The sequence goes on from MU760075.1 coordinate 17,098, forward strand.
CTCTCTCTCTGCGACCAACCATACACCCGCTCCCTTACTCTTTCCTTCTTCCCTTTTTCAAGAGTACTTCTTCCAATTAAACCCTCAGGTGTGTAATATTTTTCCATGTTTTTCTTTTTATTTTTTCTTTTGTAGTTCTTTCTTCTTTTTTCTTTTCTTGGGGGATTGAAGACTGGGTTTCACCATGGGTACTGAGATATGGTTGCTAGGTAGTGGAATTAGTGTGTATGTAGTCCACCTAACGATAGAATTTCTTTGTGTGGAATAGGAGCAACTTTGCATGTTAGGTGTTTGTGTAAAGTCCACAATAAGGTTAAGAGGTGTATTCTAGAATCTGTTACTCACTTGACAATACTCCATCACATAAATTGGGTGAACTGCTAATGGGGGTATATTCTACTGATTGTGGGTTGGGTCCTTCCCCTAGCTAGGAGAGTGTATTTTTGTGACCCTATACGGGTGAATTTTGAGTAGCCCTTCATGGTTCGCAGGGTGATCTAATTGCTTATATTTGTCGGGTTATTTTAGGTAAAAATGGTCCATTCCAAGAAAAGAAAAGCTTCAAGTGCCTCTGCCGGTAGTCAAGCAGGAATGTCTAGTTCATGAGCTTCTGCATCCTCTCGCCCATATGATCAAAACAAGTTTGTCTCCTTGGAAGCCCAGGAACGACTTAATAGCAATGGGGGGCAAAAAGCCAATACCTGAAAGAGGAATCGACATTGGGTCTCTCCTAAATGATTGCTACAGAGTTCACAAGGACTTGATCAGGCATGGAATGGGGTTGTTCTTTGAAGAACCTGACGAGGCAAATTTAACGGTTGTTCGGGAGTTTTACGCAAATTGCCCGAAACATGAGAACTACGTATATACAATCCAGAAGAAGACGGTGGAATTTTCTAAGGAAGCTATCTAAAGGGACAATCACCTGCCCGAGTACGTAGAACACCTCGATATAACCAACTACTATTTGGCGCACAGAAGGAAACCATACTTGTGGCTCACGTTCTTTCTGACCATTTATGTACACGAGAAGGAGGTGGTGTGGTTAAAACAGGGCCACAAATTTCACAATAATTCACTAACTTTTGAAGAGAAGTGCTGGCTATACATCATTAATAACCGCCTGATGCCTTCCAACAACACAGCTGAGCTAAATAGTCCCCAGGCTGCCCTGATTTGCTTTGTCACTGGCCACAATTTTGATATGGGGATTCGTTGTCAGGTGCGGAGGTATGGGTTCTTTTTTCCATCGTTAGTAACTCGGTTATTCCGTGAGACGTGGGTACCAAAAACCTCGGTCCACGGGTTTCTTGTTTGGTTCTTTACGAGGTCGTAGTATTTTGAACTAGACACCTTTAAGGGTAGATTTTTGGTTATTTCTTTGTTTTAGATTTTTGGAAAAGGTTCTTGTGGTTGGCAAATTTGAAAATGTCTGACTGGTGGGATGCATGATCTTGCCCTTTTAAGTTAGAGAGACTGTTTGTGACTACGGTCTGAATTGTGTGCCTATTCGAGATGCTATGTGTGGTAATGAAATTGCTTGCTCGGTGATCATGCCTGACAGGGTCTAGAACTTGTCTTGGTTGTGACTCAAGGTGAAACCTTAGGTCATAGTCGAGTTTTGAAATGACCATAGCTTTCTTTGATAGCTTCGTTTTCTTCGACTTCTTTGAACCCTCCTGAGAACCGATAATTTATCCCTAGTTAACCCAGTTGAGCCTAATTCCCTCTTTCTTTGGCAACCACAGTATAACCTGAACATATAGTCATCCCTAAGCACTTGAGTGCCTTGTGTGTGATGCTAAAAGATGAAGATACATAAGTGG
>MU760075.1:20657-36317 GCA_026770625.1 Nicotiana glauca
TAAAGAGGTGCACCATCATGAATGTATATGAGGTACGAGAGCAGAGGGTTATGAAAAAATAATGAAAGGAGAAAACTTTACTCACATTTAGTAAGGAATTGAAAGTGAATGCCTCCTACTAGTGTAAAATCCTTGTATGTTATGCTTACAGAAGTGAGAACTGGGGTGTGCTTTTGAATGGGAAGTTTCTGGACAATTGTGAATGAAAAAAGGAGTAGGTCACATATGAAGTTGTAGGTATTAAAGTTCTTAGGGAGGTATAGGTAATTTTATAAATATTATATCCAACCCATCCCATAGACTATGTTACAACAAAATACAAAGTCCTACATGATCTGGATAAGGTTGTTCCTACGTTAGCGGAGAGTTACATGATAGACAAACTTATGGTACTCTTGAAAGCATGATTCACTTCTTTGTGAGGGTGAGTGATTGTTATGTACTACACTAGGCCTTTAATTTTAATTGGTTTGTGAATGGGAATTATCTCTTTCTTGTAACTTATATTGAGGATTTGGCACCAATGTGACCACATCACAAGTGGAATATCATGACTGGAGTTGAGGTTGAATGTGATCCCAGGAGCGACTTGTCTAAGATGGTTACAGTGTTGGGAGCAGTTTAATTTTAGATTTTCTTGGGACGAGCAAAAGCTAAGTGTGGGGAGCAGTTTACGTTTTTGTTTTGGCTGATTCGATAGAGATTTGGTTTGATTTGTGTCTAATGTGTTGTATTTCAAAGAAGGTGATAAAGAAGGGATCAATGGACGAATAGTTAGCTTAGTGGGTTGAGAAAGAGGAAACCCCAGGTGCGCGGCCGCGCACGAGCAACCCCCAGCGCGCAATTATTACAAAACTCTGCCAGAGGTGCGTTGCATGAGCGCGATCATACTTACAAGTGCACGGCCACGTAGGTCTGTCTCCAAAAATTTGACTCAGGCCTAATTTTGTAATTTGGGTGGCAGCCTTTTGACCTATACAAAACCTAACTTGTCGCAAAAGAAGGTATCTAGGATTATGGAGAAACTTTTGGAGAAAAGAAGGCAATGACTCTAAATACTTCATCCAATTCATTCCAATATGGAAGTTTGTTTGATTTTTGGAATTGTAATATTTTCTTGTTCTCCTAATACTTTTGTGATGAACAACTTCTCCCCTATTGAGTAATCGTTCTTAGGGTTATTGAAAGATATTGTGATTTGACTATTGTTCTAGGTTTGCTTTATGTTAATTTCCCGAATTAGTTGAATGAGTTATTAATTAAATTGCAAGGATAATTGTGATTTTACTTTAATCGAAAGCGAAGTATTGATGCAATTTGCATTGTGTTCTCTTGTTTCGGTTGATTTCACGACTCTCATTGGTAATAGGAAGAGCTAATAGAGTTATCAATCAACCCAAGTTAGAAGAATAGTCGAGAAATGTTCTTCGCAAGATCATTCGTTCAACATATTATTGCATATTTTCTTAGCACATATCATTAGGTTACATATTTAGCACACTCTAATTCATTCTGAAGAAGAATTTGAATCCTCAAGATAGCCTAATCATCTGTCAAAATCGTAAGATTCAATAGAAGTTAAGATTGAATATAACACGGAGCTGCCCACAGTAGTAGTTGATTACTTATCTTGTCAAAGCCCTCGTTTCCCACCTTGATATCTAATTGTTGCTACTCAGTCTCTAATTTCCCATTATTCCTTCAAAATTAAGAATCTTAGTTTTATTTCTTAAATAGTTAATAACTGAAAGTCAAAGGTTGATTTTCCTGAATAGTGTTAAGCTGAATATTTCTTTGAGTATTATTTAACCCAATCCATGTGGTGGTGATTTAATACTATATTATCTTTGACTAGAGAGCCTAAATTTTATACATCGATTTTGCGCTCATCAACCAATCAGTTTTGAAGGATAAAAGTCCCCGAAAAAGGAAAAAAGCAAATGACATATTGATCATAACGTGGAGGCAATTGCTCAAGAAGAGTATAAAGACATAACAATTGATAAGATCTCACGGGAGGTTCAAGTACTTGGAAATGATGAAAGTGAAGAAATATCAATAAGTTATGGCTCTACAGGAAAAAGGTGGAACCGAAATAATATTGTTGTTGACAACAATTTTGCATATAATGTTGCGGTTGAAGTAATGCAACAAGATGAGGATCATGAGCCAAAATCTGTCGATGAATGTAGACAAAAAAATGATTGGCCAAAATGAAAGAAATGCAGTTCAAGCGGAATTGGCTTCACACGAAAAATGTAAAGTTTTCAGAGCAATAGTCCGAACGCATGAAGTTGTCAAGACAGTGGGTTACCAATGGGTTTTATGCAAAGACAAAATTAGAAAGGTGAATTCATAAGATATAAAGCACGACTAGTGGCACAAAGGTCTTTGCAAAGGCCTGGAATTGATTATGTAGAGACATATCTCCTGTGGTAAATGCAATTACCTTCAGGTATCTATTATATATGGCAGTCCATGAAAAGCTTGATAAGAGGTTGATGGATGTTGTCACAGGCTACTTATATGACTCATTGGACAATGATTTTTTTATGAAAATCCCTGAAGGACATAAAAAGTTCAAAGGAAACTTGTTCAATAAAGCTTTATAAATTCTTATATGGATTGAAGCAATCAGGAAGGATGTGGTACAATCGCCTTAGCGAATATTTTCTAAAGGAAAGGCACAAAAATGACCCCATTTTCCCTTGTGTCATTATTAAGAGGTCTAGTTCTGAATTTTTCATCATAGTTGTGTATGTTGATGACTTGAATATCATTGTCACTTCTAAAGAGCTTCCAAAGGTTGTAGAGTGCTTGAAGAAAGAATTGAAATGAAAGATATTGGTAAGACATAATTTTATTTTGGCCTACAAGTTAAGCATGTAACAAATGAGATTTTTGTCATCAATCAGCATACACTGAAAAGGTTTTAAAGCAATTTTATATGGATAATGCACATCCATTGAGTACCCCGATGGTTGTGAGATATCTTGACATAAATAAAGATTCATTTCGACCTGAAGAAAATGATGAAGAGCTCGTTGGTGATGGAACTCCATATCTTAGTGCAATTGTGACATTGATGTATCTTGCCAATAATATCATACCAGATATAGCTTTTGCAGTAAGCTTATTACCAAGATTTATATCCTCCCCAACACGAAGACATTGGAATGGTGTTAAGCATATATTTAGATATCTTCGGGGAACTACACATATGGGATTGCTTTATTCTAATAAATTCAAGCAGAAATGATTGGCTATGCCGATGTAGGTTATTTGTCTCATCCACATAAAGTCTAATCTCAAATAGATCATTTGTTTACATATGGAGGTACAACTATATCATACCGTTCAATGAAACAAACAAAAGCTATAACATCTTCAAATCATACTGAGATAATAGCCATTCATGAAGCTAGTCGGAAATGTGTTTGGTTGAGATCAATGGCTCAGCATATTCAGGAAATGTGTGGTTTTCTTATGAAAATAGAAAATCCAACTACTATATGAAGATAATGCTGCTTGCATTGCTCAACTGAAAGGAGGATACATCAAATGAGACAGAAAAATACATTTCACCAAAGTTTTTTTCACGCATAATCTTCAACAAACAAGTGAAATTAATGTTCAAAAGATTCTTTCATGTGAAAATTTGGCTGATCTATTCACTAAGATTACCAACTTCAACATTTGAGAAGTTGAGACAGAAGATTGGAATGTGTCGTCTTCGATAAATAAAGTGATGTTTTCATGAGGAGGAGTAAGTGTGATGATCCAAACGGTCATCACTTGTTTTAAATTGAATTCTATGACTCCGAGACCTTTAAAACCATATTTTTGGTTGCCTCAATTTTTGTGCACAGTCCGGGCGCATAGCCAAAAACTCAAATATGAAATTCTGTGAAAATTTGCTAAGTTTTGATATTAAAATGAATAAATTTAACTTCGGTCAACATTTTGGGTAAACGGACCCGGACCCTGATTTGACGATCCTGGAAGGTCCTTAGGAAAATAAAGGACTTAGACGTATGCTCGTAATTTCCGAGGTCTCAAGCCCGAGAAATGAATTTTTGAGTAAAATTGTTTTCTGAAAATATTTAAGAAAAATGGAAATGAAATTTGATTAAAAAGTGATGGTATCGGGCCCGTATTTTGGTTCCGGCACCTGGTACAGGTCTTATATGTGGTTTATGTACTTCCTGTAAAGTTTGGTTGAGAACATACATCGTTCGACGTGTTTTGGACTTAAAATGAAAAATTTGATATTTTATGAAATTTGGAAGAAATCATGGATTTTAAGGCTTAAGTCATTGTTTTTATGTTATTTTGGCGATTTGATCACACGGTTAAGTTCGTAGGATATTTTTGAGTCAGTGTGCATGTTTGGTTTGGATCCCCAAGGGCTCAGGTGAATTTTGGATACGCCGCGAGTGCATTTTTTATCCTTGAAAGTTGCTGGCATAAACAGACCTGTAGACATCGCAAATGCGAAGCCTGACTCGCAATTGCAATATCGCAAATGCGAGTGGCACTTTGCAAAGGAGAAGTTAGCCCAGGTCTACTGATTCTCGCAAATACGAGGATTTTATTCGCAAAGGCGAAAATCCCCAAGTCTGCCCATTTTCGCAAATGCGAAGTTCCTCATCGCAAATGCAAAGTGAGGGGCTCGCAAATTCGAGACCATGTTCGCAAATGCAAAGGTCTCCTGTAAGGCCAGGCTTTGCAAATGCGAAGCAGAGTTTTCAATTCCTACATTTTGGTCAGGGTTCGCAATTGCAAATCCCTATTCGCAATTGCGACATCAAAGACTCAGCAAATTCATACTTAGTCGAATTTCCAGCATTTTTCACCATTTTTCCAAGACCCAAACCCCATAGGCAATTTTTCAACGACAACAATTCTTCCAAATCATATGTAAGTCGATTTTTACTTAATTCTTTCAATCATTTATATCATTTAACATGTTTTCCAAGTTAAAATCACAGATTTTCATGGAGGAAATTAGAGTTTTGGGTAGAACCTAGGTTTTTTAAAAATTTAGGATTTGGACCTCAATTTGAGGTCCGATTTTAAAACAAATTTCATATATACATTCGTGGGGAGATGGGTGATCGAGTTTTGGTTCAAACTTCGGGTTTAGACCACGTGGGCCCAGGGGCATTTTGGACTTTTTGAACGAAACTTTAGGAAATTTATTTTTATGCATTCAAATTTATTCATGTATTATTTATTGATGATATTAAATCAATTGTGTATTGATAAGATTGGATTGGAACCAAATTGGAAAGGGAAAGCGGTGTTTAAGGATTGAGTTGGCCATAGAACTTCGAGGTAAGTGTTTGGTCTAACCTTAGCTTGAGGAAATAGGAGTTGAGTCTTACTTGCTACTTGCTAATTGTCGAGTACGATTATAGTCATGGTGACGAGTATCTATGCATTGGTGTCTAGTAGGATGTGAGTCTTTATATTACGAATATTTTGATTATGATGTACCTTCCATGTCTAAGTGATGATTTCTATATATTGTGAAGAGTATGTGAAGGAAATTGTGATATTTAATACTTGAGGAGCGTTGGCTCAAATTATAAATGAATTATTGAGTAAGAATGAAAGAAAGGGAAAGGATCATTGAATTATTCCCTCGCCAAAATATTTATGGAATTGTTGATATAGTCCTTGCTGGAAATTTTATTGTATATTATTGAGTTCTTATTGGACCCCTATTAATATTTTCCAGTTTATTGATGTCTATTGATTACATTATGAGGAAAGAGAGTAAAAGCATGAAGGGTGATGTCATGCACAGTTTTATTTTATATTGTTTAGGTGGGGAAGAGAGTAAAAGCACGAAGGGTGATGCTGTGTAAATATCGATTTCTTCTGATACTTGTTGATGTTGTGACTTTGATGACTCCTTTTTATTTAGTATTTCAATTTAATATTGTTACCTCCCCCTAAAATATTCCTTTCCCACATTGAATATATATATATATATATATATATATATATATATATATATATATATATATATATATATATATATATATATATATATATATATGTATATATATATATATATATATATATATATATATATATATTTGAACTGCACAGGTTTATTTGATGGTCTAGTCCTAGCCTCGTCACTACTTCGCCGGGGTGAGGCTAGGAACTTACAAGCACATGGGGTCGGTTGTGCTGATACTACACTCTGTGCTCTTTTGCACAAATAAAGGTTTCGGACAACAGCAGCAGCAACAGCGCGGGTGTTAGCATTTCGACCAGCGAGACACTAAGGTAGCCTTGCAGGCGTCCTCTGGCCCGGTGCCTCCTCTATCTTTTTTTTTAGTTCGTTATCTCATGTATTCGAGACAAACAATTTTTTATTCCTTTCAAACGGTTGTGTTTAGTATTCTTAGTAGTTCGTGAGTAATGTGACACCAGTTCTTGGGTAGAGGTTTATTTTGAATTTCCGCATTTCATTAGTTTTATTAACTTAAGTCTTCCGCTCATTTAATTTATTCCACTGTAATCATATTATAATTTATAAATGTTTAAAAGAAAAAGTTTGATAATGAAAGAAACAGATAAGAGTCGTCTTGCCTAGCTCCTATTAGTAAGCTCTATCACGACTCCCGAGGGTGGGAAATCTGGGTCGTGACAAGTTGGTATCCGAGCTCTAGGTTACATAGGTCTCACAACTCACGGACACGCTTAGTAGAGTCTAAGGGATCGGTACATAGACGTCTGTATTTATCCCCTAGACGCTACAGAGTTAGGAAAAGTTTCACATTTGTTCTTTCCTATCATGCGGATTTGATCCTCAAATGCGAATTGAATTTCTACTCTATTCTTTCGCAGATTGCGAGAACACGCACTTCCTCAGCTACCACTCAGCAGCCTAAGGCCCCGGTAGCAGCTTCCACTAGGGGCAAAGGGCGAGGCCGAGGCCATACTAGAGGACAAGGTAGGGGCAGAGTTCAGCAGCACCGGTGGTGGAGCCTCAGGTTGATTTTGAGGAGGAGGTTCCAGCCCCAGCAATTCAGGTGGGCCAGCTCAGGTCCCAAAGGGGTTCATTGCTACCCCAGTTCTTCAGGACGCTTTGGTCCGATTGGTAGGCTTTATGGAGAGTGTCACCCGAGCGAGTTTTCTTCCGGCAGCACCAGCTACTTCCCAGGCAGAAGGAGGGACTCAAACTCGTGCTACGCGCACTCCGGAGCCAGTAGCTCCCCAGGTTCAGGTTCCCGTAGTTCAGCCAGCTATGGCAGTTCAACCAGGTGTAGCAGCTCAGCCTGGCAATGGAGCTATGTCCATCGATGCTTTGTGGAGGTTGGATACGTTTACCAAGCTCTTCACTTCTACATTCAGCGGAGCATCTACTGAGGATCCCCAGGATTACCTGGAGAGTTGTCATGAGGTTCTCCGGAACATGGGAATCGTCGAGACTAATGGAGTTGATTTTTTTACCTTTCGTCTATCTGGATCTACCAAGACGTGGTGGAGGGATTATTGCATAGCTAGACCATGCGGTTCTCTTTCATTGACTTGGGGGCAGTTCATAGAGTTGTTTTTGGAGAAGTTTCTCCCCCTGACTCAGTGAGAGGCATTTCGGAGGCAGTTTGAGCACCTTTATCAGGGTTCCATAATGGTCACTCAGTATGAGACCAAGTTCATTGATCTAGCACGCCATGCTCTTGTCATACTTCCTACCGAGAAGGAGAGGGTGAGGAAGTTTATTGGTGGCCTTGTTCAGCCAATTCATCTTTAGATGGCCAAGGAGGCCGGGAGCGAGATCACATTTCAGGAGGCGGCTAATATGGCCCACCGAGTTGAGATGGTTCTATCACAGGGAGGAGGTCACGGGTCAGACAAGAGACCTCGTCACTCAGGCAGATTTAGTGGTACCCCGTCTGGAGGTAGAGATTCGTATGGTAGAGGCCATCATTCCAGACCCTTTCAGTCAGCTCTCCAGGTTTCCCACGGTACTTTAGGTGGTCGTGGTTCTCAGACATACTATTCTGATCAGCAGCTTTACAGTGCACCCTCAGCTCGTATCAGTGCACCTCCACTTCAGAGTTTCCGAGATGGTCATTCAGGCCGACAGGGTTAATCCCAGTCTTCTCAGTAGCCGAGATCTTGTTATACTTATGGTGAGCTAGGTCACATTGCCAGATTTTGCCCTCGAGCACCGGGTAGTTCTCAGCATCAGGGTTCTCGTGCCATAGTACTGGCACCAGGTATTCCACAGCCCGCCCAGCCAGCTAAAGGTGGGGTAATGGTGTTAGAGCTGGAGGTAGAAGTCATAGAGGTGGAGCTCAGACCGCTAGAGATGGAGGCCAGCCAGCAGCAAGCCGTCCTAAGGATATGGTTAAGGATAGTGGGGCCCTGCCCTAATGTTATGTTCTTCCAGCCAGGCCAGAGGCTGAGTCTTCAGATGCAGTCATTACAGGTACTATCCTAGTTTATGATAGAGAGGCTTCAGTGCTATTTGACCCAGGGTCTACGTATTTGTATGTGTCATCTTACTTTGCACCGTACTTGGTTCTGCCTAGTGATTCACTAAGTATTCCTGTTCATATGTCTACACCGGTAGGTGATTCTATTATGGTCAATCGAGTCCATCGTGCCTGCATTGTGGTGATTGGGGGTCTTAAGACCCATGTTAATTTGTTGTTTTTAGATATGGTCGACTTTGATGTTCTTTTAGGAATGGATTGGTTATCACCCTATCATGCAATCTTGGATTGTCATGCCAAGACTGTGACCTTAGCTTTACCCGATATGCCCTGTTTAGAGTGGAGAGGGACTCTTGGTCACTCTACCCGCAATGTTATTTTGTATGTGAAGGCTCGGCATATGGTCGAGAGGGGGTGTTTGGCTTATTTGGCCGACATTCCTGATTCTCGTGCTGAGGTTCCCACTATTGATTCTATGCCCGTGGTTCGTGAGTTTCCTGACGTTTTCCCTTCAGATCTTTAGGATATGCCACCCGACAGGGATATTGATTTCTGCATTGATTTGGCTCCGGGCACCCAACCCATTTCTATTCTGCCATATCGCATGGCCCTGCTAGAGTTGAAGGAGTTGAAGGAGCAGTTGCAGGACTTGATTGCACTACAAAAAAACTTTATTTAGCTACGAACGGTGTCGCTAATCTATCGCTAAAATGCTCGTTGCTACCAGAATCTTTTGATAATCCATCGCTAATCCGTCGCTAAATGAGATTGGCGACGGATTTTTCTATTTAGCTACAGATTTTGTCTGTCGCTAAACCTTGGTTTTTTTAGTAGGGTTAAGAAGGGTTTCATTAGACCCAGTGTGTCGTCGTGGGGTGCACCGGTGTTGTTTGTAAAGAAGAAGGATAGTTTGATGAGAATGTGCATCGATTACCGGCAATTGAACAAGGTTACAATCAAGAATAAGTATCCACTACCGAGGATTGATGATTTATTTGATCAGCTTCAGGGTGCCAAGGTGTTTTCAAAGATAGACTTGAGGTCTGGCTAGTATCAGTTGAAGATTAGGGCATCCGATGTTCCTAAGATAGCTTTCTGCACTTGGTATGGACATTATGAGTTCTTGGTCATGTCTTTTGGGTTGACAAATTCCCCATCAACTTTTATGGACCTGATGAACCGAGTGTCCAGGCCTTATTTAGACTTGTTTGTGATAGTCTTCATTGATAACATATTGATATACTCCCGCAGCCAAGAGGAGCATGGGTAGCATCTCAGAGTGGTTTTTCAGACTCTGAAGGATAGCCAGTTATATGCTAAGTTTTCAAAGTGTGAGTTCTGGTTGAGTTCAGTTGCATTTCTGGGTCATATTGCATACGCAAATGGTATTCAGGTTGATCCGAAGAAGATTGAGTCAGGCTACTATCGTCGTTTCGTGGAGGGGTTCTTATCTATCACAGCCCCGATGACCAGGTTGACCTAGAAGGGTGCCCAGTTCAGTTGGTCGGATGGGTGTGAGGAGAGCTTTTAGAGGCTCAAGACAGCTTTGACTACTACACCGGTATTGGTTTTGCCCACAAGTTCAGGGCTCTATACAGTCTATTGTGATGCTTCCCGTATTGGACTTGGTGCAGTGTTGATGTAGGATGGCAAGGTCATTACCTATGTTTCGAGGCAGTTAAAGATTCACGAGAAGAACTATCCATTACATGATTTGGAGTTAGCAGCTATTATTCACGTATTGAAGATCTGGAGGCACTATTTATATGGCGTGGCATGTGAGGTGTTCACTGATCACAAGAGTCTTCAGTACTTGTTTAAGCAAAAGGAGTTGAATTTGAGGCAGAGAAGGTGGTTGGAGTTGTTGAAAGATTATGACATCACTATTTTATATCATCCCGGGAAGGCCAATGTGGTGGCCGATGCCTTGAATAGGAAGTCAGCCAGTATGGACAGTCATACTTTTATTCCGATTAGTTAGAGGCCGCTTGCCTTGGTTGTTCAGGATTTGGCCAATCGATTTGTGAGGTTAGATATTTTTTAGCCTAGTCAGATATTAGCTTGCACGGTCGCTCGTTCTTCATTATTGGAGCATATCTGTGATCGGCAGTTTGATGATCCCCATTTGTGTGTCCTTAGAGACACGGTGCAGCGAGAGGGTTCCAAGCAGGTTATATTAGATACTGGTGGAGTTATGAGATTGCAAGGGTGAAGTTGTGTACCAAATGTGGATGGGCTTCAAGAGTTGATTCTAGAGGAGGCCCACGGTTCCCAGTATTCTATCATCCAGGCGCAGCGAAGATGTATCAGGATTTGTAGCAACATTATTGGTAGCGTAGAATGAAAAAGGATATTGTGGCATATGTAGCACGGTGTTTGAATTGTCAACAGGTTAAGTATGAGCATCAGAGGCCTGGTGGTTATTTCAAAGAATTGAGCTTCCCGAGTGGAAGTGGGAGTGGATCACTATGGACTTTGTTACTGGACTTCCGTTGACTTGGAAGAATTTTGATGCAGTTTGGGTTATTGTTGATAGGCTGACCAAGTCAACGCATTTCATTAGTGTGGCAGTCACCTATTCATCCGAGAGGTTAGCTGAGATTTATATTCGGGAGATTGTTCGCCTGCATGGTGTGCTGGTATCTATCATTTCGAACCGAGGTACGCAGTTTACCTCGCATTTCTGGAAAGCAGTTCAGCGAGTATTAGGCACCCAGGTATAGTTGAGCACATCATTTCATCCCCAGACAGACGAGCAGTCAAAACAGACTATTCATATTTTGGAGGATATGCTCCGAGCTTGTGTTATTGACTTTGGAGGTTCGTGGGATCAGTTTTTGCCTTTAGCAGAGTTTGACTACAACAACAACTACCAGTCGAGTATCCAGATAGCTCCTTATAAGGCTTTATATGTAGGCAGTGTCGATCTTCGGTTGGATGGTTTGAATTGGGAGAGGCTCGGTTGTTGGGTACAGATTTGGTTCAGGAGGCCTTGGATAAGGTCAAGATTATTCAGGAAAGGCTTCGTTCAGCTCAGTCCAGGCAAAAGAGCTATGCAGATCGTAAGGTTCGAGATGTAGCTTTCATGGTTGGTGAGTGTGTTTTGCTCCAAGTGTCGCCTATGAAGGGCATGATGAGATTTGGGAAGAAGGGCAATCATAGCCCTAGGTTCATTGATCCGTTTGAAATTCTTGATCGAGTGGGAGAGGTGGCATATAGACTTGCATTTCTGCCTAGCTTATCAGTCGTGCATCTAATTTTTTATGTATCCATGCTTTGGAGGTATCACAGCAATCCATCCTACGTGTTAGATTTCAGCACTGTCCAGTTGGACAAAGACTTGTCTTATGAGGAGGAGCCGGTAGCTATTCTACACCGGCAGGTTTGTTAGCTGAGATCCAAGAATTTCCCCTCTGTTCATGTTTAGTGGAGAGGTGAGCCTCCTGAGGCATCAACCTGGGAGTCCGAGTCTGATATGCGGAGCCGTTATCCTCATCTCTTTCCCTGACTTAGGTACTTCTTTCTTTTGTCTGTTCAAGGACGAACGATTATTTAGAGGTGGAGAATGTGATGACCCAAATAGTCGTCACTTGTTTTAAATTGAATTCTATGACTTTGAGGCCTTGAAAACCATATTTTTATTTGCCTCAATTTGCGTGCGCAGTCTAGGCACATAGCCGGAAACTCAAATATAAAATTCTGTGAAAATTTGCTAAGTTTTGATATTAAAATGAATAAATTTGACTTCGGTCAACATTTTGGGTAAACGGACCCGGACCCATAATTTGACAGTCCTGGAAGGTCCGTAGGAAAATAGGCGTATGCTCGGAATCGAATTTCGATTCTCAAGCCCGAGAAATGAATTTTTGAGTAAAATTGTTTTTTGAAAATATTTAAGGAAAATGATAATGAAATTTGATTAAAAAGTGATGGTATCGGGCCTGTATTTTAGTTCCAGCGCCCGGTACAAGTCTTATATGTAGTTTAAGTACTTCCTATAAAGTTTGGTTGAGAACTTACGTCGTTCGATGTGTTTTGGACTTAAAATGGAAAATTTGATGTTTTATGAAATTTGGAAGAAATCATGGATTTTAAGGCTTAAGTCATTGTTTTTTATGTTATTTTGGCGATTTGATCGCACGGTTAAGTTCGTAGGATGTTTTTGAGTCAGTGTGCATGTTTGGTTTAGAGCCCCAAGGGCTCAGGTGAATTTTGGATACGCCGCGAGTGCATTTTTTATCCTTGAAAGTTGCTGGCATAAACAGACCTATAGGCATCGCAAATAAGAAGCCTGACTTGCAATTGCGGTATCGCAAATGCGAGTGGCACTTTACAAAGGCGAAGTTAGCCCAGGTCTACCAATTCTCGCAAATGCGAGGATTTTATTCGCAACTGCGAAAATCCCCAGGTCTGCCCATTTTCGCAAATGCGAAGTTCCTCATCGCAAATGCAAAGTGAGAGGCTCGCAAATTCGAGACCATGTTCGCAAATGCGAAGGTCTCCTATAAGGCCTGGCTTCTCAAATTCGAAGCAGAGTTTGCAATTCCTACATTTTGGTCAGGGTTCGCAATTCCAAACCTCTATTCGAAATTGCGACATCAAAGACTCAGCAAATTCATACTTAGTCGAATTTCCAACATTTTTCACCATTTTTCCAAGACCCAAACCCCATAGGCAATTTTTCAAGGACAACACTTCTTCCAAATCATATGTAAGTCGATTTTTACTTAATTCTTTCAATCATTTACATCATTTAACATGTTTTCCAAGTTAAAATCATAGATTTTCATGGAGGAAATTAGAGTTTTGGGTAGAACCTAGATTTTTCAAAAATTTAGGATTTGGACCTCAATTTGAGGTCCGATTTTAGAACAAATTGCATATATACATTCATGAGGGGATGGGTGATCGAGTTTTGGTTCAAACTTCGGGTTTAGACCACGTGGGCTCGGGGGCATTTTGGACTTTTTGAACGAAACTTTAGGAAATTTATTTTTATGCATTCAAATTTATTCATGTAGAATTTATTGATGATATTAAGCCAATTGTGTATTGATAAGATTGGATTAGAACTAAATTGGAAAGGGAAAGCGGTGTTTAAGGATTGAGTTGGCCATAGAACTTTGAGGTAAGTGTTTGGTCTAACCTTAGCTAGAGGGAATAGGAGTTGAGTCTTACTTGCTACTTGCTAATTGTCGAGTACGATGTATAGTCATTGTGACGAGTATCTATACATTGGTGTCTAGTAGGATCATGAGTCTTTATATTATGAATATTTTAATTATGATGTACCTTCCATGTCTAAGTGATGATTTCTATATATTGTGAAGAGTATGTGAAGGAAATTGTGATATTTAATACTTGAGGAGCGTTGGCTCAAATTATAAATGAATTATTAATTAAGAATGAAAGAAAGGGAAAGGATCATAGAATTATTCCCTCGCCAAAATATTTATGGAATTGTTGATGTATTCCTTGATGGAAATTTTATTGTATATTATTGAGTTCTTATTGGACCCCTATTAATATTTTCTAGTTTATTCCCTTGCCCCTTAGTTGTGATTGTTGCTTGGGTGAGGAAGAGTGGTAAAGCACGAAGGGTGATGCCGTGAATTGTTTGATATTGTGAGGGAAGAGTGTGATGCCGTGTCGTATGCCATTCCGTACTGATATCTATTGATTACATTATGAGGAAAGAGAGTAAAAGCACGAATTGTGATGCCGCGTAAATATCGATTTCTTTTGATACTTGTTGATATTGTGACTTTGTTGACTCCTTTTTATTCAGTATTTCAATTTAATATTGTTACCTCCCCCTAAAATATTCCTTTCCCACATTGACTGGTTGTTTCCTGCAACTTCCTTGCTGTATATATACATATATATATATATATATATATATATATATATATATATATATATATATATATATATATATATATATATATATATATATATGTTTGAACTGCACAGGTTTATTTGATGGTCTAGTCCTAGCCTCGTCACTACATCGCCAGGGTTAGGCTAGGCACTTACAAGCACATGGGGTCGGTTGTGCTGATACTACACTCTGTGCTCTTTTGCACAGATAAAGGTTTTGGACAACAGCAGCAGCAGCAGCGCGGGTGTTAGCATTTCAACCAGCGAGACACTAAGGTAGCCTTGCAGGCGTCCGCAGGCCCGGTGCCTCATCTATCTTTATTTTTAGTCTGTTAACTCATATATTCGAGACAAACAATTTTATATTCCTTTCAAACGGTTGTGTTTAGTATTCTTAGTAGTTCGTGAGTAATGTGACACCAACTCTTGGTAAAGGTTTATTTTGAATTTTCGCATTTCATTAGTTTTATTAACTTAAGTCTTCCGCTCATTTAATTTATTCCGCTGTAATCATATTATTATTTATAAATGTTTAAAAGAAAAAGTTTGATAACGAAAGAAACAGATAAGAGTCAGCTTGCCTAGATCCTATCAGTAAGCTCCATCACGACTTCCGAGGGTGGAAAATCTGGGTCGTGACAAGTTGGTATCCGAGCTCTAGGTTACATAGGTCTCACAACTCACGGACAAGCTTAGTAGAGTCTAAGGGATCGGTATATAGACGTCTGTATTTATCCCCTAGAGGCTACAGAGTTAGGAAAAGTTTCACATTTGTTCTTTCCTATTGTGCGAATTTGTTCCTCAAATGCTAATTGAATTTCTACTCTATTCTTCGTAGATTGCGAGAACACGCACTTCCTCAGCTACCGCTCACTAGCCTGAGGCCCCAGTAGCAGCTTCTGTCACACCTCCTTTTTTACCGAAGGCTTTATCGGCTTTTACTACACCCCGAGAAGGGATATAGTAATAAAGGAGTTTTTCCATTTTAAGGACAATCGAAACGGGATCCATTTTTATTTAAAAAAATCAGAGTCTCCACTTGGGAGATTTATGGTGTCCCAAGTCACCATTTTTGAATCCCGAATCGAGGAAGGGTTTGACTCTGTATTACAGTTGCGAACCAGAAATCTGGGTAAGGAATTCTGTTAACTCGAGAGAATGGGTTAGGCACTCCCAAGTTTCGTGGTTCTAGCACGGTCGCTCAACTGCTATATTTGGCTAAAATATTTGATTTTGATACATGTTAAACCTTCAGTGCAATTTTAAAGTTATTTACCGCTTTTGTCAGTTATTATTTTTATTTAAGAAATTGAACGTC
>MU760076.1:6855-27184 GCA_026770625.1 Nicotiana glauca
ATATTTTTATATTTTTATTTATTTAAATAAATAAATATAAACAGATAAATGCAAATAATATAAGAAAAATAACACAAAATTCACAACAATTGCAAATAAATTAAAATTATTTTATTTTGAATATTTGGGAGTATTTCTCTTATAGGGCAAAAATCACGTGCTCACAGATATCGATGCCAATCTCGTGACATCAACGGCTGAAGTGATTGAAAAGTTGCTTTTCGTGCGGTTCCCAAAGTCATTAATTGGAGGCGACTGACGGTCGGCCTTTTGGCTTTCTCAATACGCTTAGATGACCCCTATAAATAGATGAACTTCACAATCTTGTAAACTTTATTCTCATATTGTTCTCAAAGTCTCATTAGCTCTTTCAATTTCTCAGAATTCTCCCTTCTCTTCTATTAGCTCTTACTTCACTATCAACACTTTCCATTTTTTGAACTTCCGTATTATAATGGCTAAGACCTCTAAATCGGTTCACCAAAAAGAAAAATCTTCTTCATCCTCTCGACCGACCAAGAGTAAACCGGTGGTGTCCCCTCGTATTAAGGAGTGCATTCCTTCGCCATGTGAAATAACATCCAATTTCAAGATCGAGAATCCTGTGTCGATACCAGGCCGACGCGAGCCCATGTCTCAATATGTTTGTTTGATAACCAAGGACGAGCTCGTGCAAGTAAAGGAGTACTGCAAATGGGAGAACAAAGAAGTAGTGATCCATTCCCCCGAGGAGGATATCACTACATATAAATCGGGGTACTTAAGCGTGTATACCTACCCATTCATGATGGGTCGTGCAATTCCACCTCAGGGCCTCATAGACCCAGTTATTCTTGACTTTTTGCAATGATATCGAGTGACGCTTGGCCAGATATACCCCTCATTCTGGCGAATCGTTTACTTGGTTAGGTTCTTTTTGAGTCAAGTCGAGGGGATGCCTTTTACCCTAGACCATCTAATCAGATTGTATAGTCTTCGAATTTATCGCGGTGGCTTGATAAAATATCAACACCGATCCTTGAAATCTCTCTTCTCCAGTATTGATGAGGACAAAGACCGAGGGTGGATGAGCCAGTTTGTCCGAGTCAGGACCTCCGACCTAATTTTTGCTGATTGGAGGCCATTCCCCGAGGAGTGGAACATGAAACGTGAGTACATAGCAGGTTTATACCCTAATTTCTCTTCTTTTTCTCAGCTTTATCCTTTTTCTTGGTCTAAACCATTTCCTATGGTGCAACTACTGCTTGGTTTCCTGGTGGGAGTCCCAGACCTTGAAGGCTTGGTCCAAAAATTGGCTTCCACTTCCTCTTATTCGGAGCGTTGCTGACGATATTTGGTCAAGGTTTGATGGGAGGCCAAAAACGATGGTGAGTTCTCTTGTTTGTTTTTGCTTTTACTTCTTTAATGGAATACTTACTTCGATTTTGTGCAGGTCTTGGAGACGTCGTTGCTATGTGGCCAGCCCCGGCTGATGAAGAAGAGATTCTAAAGCCTTCTAAAGAAAAGAAAAGAAAAAGGAAGTCACCTACAAATCCACCAAAGCCTAAGAAAAGTGTGGCTCGAAGGTCAAGTCTGACACATCAGCCTTATCTTCGGAAATGGCCCAACGCCTTCGGGATCAAGAGGAAGAAGAAGATGACGACTACTTGTTGGTAGCTCGTTAAAGAGAAAACGCTGGTGCTTCAAAGTCCGTCGAGCCGGTGATGGTTGATGTGGCTCATTCCAGAGCCGAAGAAATCTCCGAGAGGAGTTCAAACAAATTCCCCGAGTTATCGTGCAGAAAAAAGGCACCTCGCCTAGGAGGCCATTTGGAGGGCGAGGCCGAACAACCTGATCTCGAGCCTCTTCAAATAAAATAGAATGCCCCGAGTGGATCACTTAGGATAATCAACGTGGATAACTCACCGCCTGCCCCCGAGTTCTCCGAGGGGCAAATCCGAGATGCTTAGAACATGAGGTCTTCCGAGGTGGGGGCGAGCCACGAAAGGCATGACATCTTTCGAGAATGCCTTGCCGGGATTGAAGATGACCCCAACCCATATGCTTCTTTCATCTTTGATGAGGTTCGTCGACTCTTCAAACAAGTGAGCTTTCTGTTCTTTAGAATTATACGTGCGCCTTTGCTTTGCTGTTCTAAATCTGTCTTTCCCCCTTTTTATGAAGGTTATGGTGCTCCATAAAAGGATATTTTCCAAGTCTCGAACTGATCTTGCTCGATGTGAGGCTGAGCTTAAGAAGATTTCGGAAGAGAGGGATAACCTTAAAACCCACTATGTTAAGAAAGAGGTGGAGATCAACGATCTACAAGTTAAGTTGACGCAGGCTTTCCAAGAACGAGCCAAGTTTGTTGAAAAGGTAATATAGCCTTTGAGGGTCTGTTACATACTTATTTGTTTCAATGACTAATAATTTTAATTTCGCAGTTTCATCAGAAGGGCGAATTGGTAGTGCAGCTTCAGGAAGAGCTTAAGGTGAAGGAGGCCGAGACCTTAGGGTGGAGGCCGGTAATTAGGGATTTTAACGTATTTCATGCTCCTTCTTGCTTACGCTTTAATCATAAATTCATACAAAATAGTCCTAAAAGGATTATAAGTTGTGCTTGATTGCAGGTTTGACCAACAAAGTGATGAGATGCCAAACATCGGCTCAAAAGGAGTGAAATCTGCACAAGTACCAAAGACAAGGCAAACTCAGGACAAACAGGCCTAGTGCGGCTGCACTACACTTTGTGCGGTCCGCACTAGGGAGATTCAGAGAGTATATTTTAGGGCATCAGATCTAGTGCGGCCACAGTCCATTCTGTGCGGTCCGCACTAGGGAGATTCAGAGAACTGGCAAAATAAGCTTCAAGGCAATGCGGCCGCAATCGATCTTGCGCGGTCCGCGGCCACACTACCATTATGTGCGGTCCGCAGAAGCAAAGATCAGAAAGATGTAAACTGCCAAAGTTCAAGCCAGTATGGTCTGCGGTCATGTTTGTACGGATCACATTGAAGCCTCCGTGGCCGCGGTCTATTATGTGCGGTCCGCGGAGCCTGAGTTCAGAGAAGTGAATTTGAAGAGTCAAGAGCCTAGTGCGGCAGCAGTTCATTTTGTGCGGCCCGCACTGACCCCGCATGGGCATTTTTGTCTAGTTTTTCCAGCTTAGTATAAATAGAACCTTTTTCCATTTTTAGGGTATCAGTTATTTTAGAACAGCAGTCGCGCTCGTGAGAACTTTAACCAATTTTGGCATTTTTACTTAGCTTTAATCATTGAAACTTTGTATTTACTTTAGTAACTAATTAATATGTCTTTCTCTTCATCTATTTCTCTGATTTTAGTTTCAAGCATGAGTAGCTAGACCTATTAGCTAGGGTTGTGGCTCAACCCTAGTGTGGGTAATTGATGGGTGTTGTGATTTGAGGTTATATTGACTATGAGTGTTTGTTATTTGAGTTAATTTTATGGTTTAATTTATGAATTAGTGGTTGCAAATACTAGTTTGTGCTAAGTTGACTTGGGCTCTTCTTGAGAAAGGAAGCCTAAGTCTCCAAAGTTGACTTAACAAGGATTTGGGATGGACTCAAGAGATTCGATAGTCCCAATTAAAGGGTTAAAACTCGAGAGAGTAATTACCCGACTTGAACCCTAGTTGCTTGGGCAAATATGCATACCCAATTGGTCTTGAGAAAGTCAATTGGGCAAAACCATTCTTTCTACCGAGAGGTGTAGAGTAGGTCGTATCGAGCAACGGTTATAACATATTTTCCCAATCGTGTCAATCGTGCCTTAGATGCAAATACCCGTCAATTAGCCACCTAGGTGAAAGTCACTACCCTAGTGACTTTTAAACTATTAGATACAACTTGTAGCAATTTACTCTTAGATTAATATAGTTGCAATTATAATTTGTAGTTTAAACATAGTAGAATATAAAAGAAAAACCAAAAATGAATAGAAGTGATATTTGGAACAAATACGCAATTCCATCCTAAATAGATTCTCGACTCCATTTCTAGCTCCCTGAGGAAATCGATCCCGACCCATAAATCGGGTAAAAGCTATTGCGACACTCTCTTGCTACCTTTTATTGGTGCGGAGTAGGCAGCGATCACTTTTTGGCGCCGTTGCCGGGGAGCTAACAGTTTTGGCTATTTATTTAGTTAGTTTTGTGTATTGTTCTTCTTACCTTCTTTGTTACTAATTTGTGTGTGAATACTTGAGGTACCAAATGGCTTTAAATGCTAATAACCCTCTTGGAAATGTTCTTGCGGGGGAGGAGGTTGATGATATTGGAGAAGATGAGGTGCCTATTGTACCTCCCGGACCACGACGAGGCCTCCAGGCCAATACTAATGACAATGTCCCAGACCCTCCTCTGCCACCTCCAAGAGCGGTTCCTCGGGTGCTACCGAACCAAGGATATGCAAATGCTATTGTCCCTCCCCGAATCTGGGCGGGGAATTTTGAAATAACAAATGTGATGTTGACCTTGCTCGAGCAACGTGGGTATTTCACGGATGCCTCCAATCAAAATGCTTACAAGTATCTCAAGGGGTTCGTAGATACATGTTGGGGGAGCAAGTAGATGAATGTGTCCGAATATGCTCTTAGGTTGAGATTTTTCCCGTTCTCACTTCGGGAAAGGTATTAGATTGGCTAGAGAGACTCCCCAATCATTCAATCACAACTTGGGATGAGTTGGCGGACAAGTTTATTGCTAAATTTTTCTCATCGGGCACATGGCGGCACTTCGAGATGAGATATTAGCCTTCAAGCAAGAGCCCACGGAACCTTTGCATAAAATTCGGGAGCGGTATAGAACAATGGTGAAGGAATTCCCTAATAATGACATGATGGAAAATATGTTGCAACAAACGTTCTATCTGGGCATCAATACTACAAATCAATGTATAGTGAACCTACTGGCCGGGGGCAATTTTATAAAGTTGACGTAGAATGAAGCTTGTGCCATTCTTGATGAGATGGCAAAGTAGGGCCAATGTTCCTCAAGGTGACCCTACGATTATTCATTTGCACAAGGAATTACATGACCATGGGCAAGCTATAGCGGAGTTGACAACTACTATGAACCAATTGGCTAAGGCATAGTTGCAAAAAGTCCAAAATCCTTGCCAAGTGAATGCCATGGAAGGTGTGAATATGTTAGTGAACCAAAGAAGGCGAAGAAGACAACAAAACCAAGAGAATTCTGAGCAATTTAATGATGCATGTGATGGGTTTCAAAATGATGGGTATGATGAACCAAATGAAGAGGTATAATATGTGAACAATTTTCAAGGCAATAGAGGCAACTCTTAAAACCAACAATGGCGACCCCAAGGCAATTGGGGCAATCAACAACAAGGTGGTGGTAATTGGGACAACAACAACCAAGGCGGTAATTGGGGGAACAACAACCAAGACAACTAAGGGAATTGGAATGTAACAACAATTGGAGTAACAATAACAATCAAGGTGGATGGAATAATGGGAATCAAGGCAACCAGGGGCAAGGTTTTCAAAGGCCCATGATGTACCAACAACCGAACAATCCACCCCCTTTCCCTTCTCAAGGTCCTAGTTCTTATAGCAATGATATGGGTAGAATAGAATTGATGTTCGAACAAATGATGAAGAAGAACCAAGATTCCGATCCTCAATTGGCTTCCCACAATACCTCTATGCGGAACATGGAGGTGCAAATATGCCAAATCTCTCAATCATTGAATACTCGGTCTAAGGGTGCTCTACCAAGTGATACGGTAGTGAACCCGAAGGGTGGGAACAATCATGTGATGGCAGTTACAACAAGAAGCGGGAGAGGCGGTGATGTGAATGTCTCGAAAGAAAAACAAGATGTGGATGATGATGTTGGGTTTCGAGAAGATGTGGGTGCTTTGATAGTTGAAGATATGATTGAGAATAATGTGAACAATGAAGTAAGGATAGATATTTATGAGGCCGAGGTGGAAACTCAAGAAGCCGTGAACCCGTCTAGGGACCACGTGATTGACATGCCTGAGCCGGTGGTGCCCAAATCCAAAGCACCTTTGCCTAGGCCACCTCCACCTTATCCTCAAAGGCTTGCAAAGCAAAGAAATGATAATCAATTCAAAAAGTTCATTGATATGATGAAGAGCTTGTCCACAAATGTGCCGTTGGTAGAAGCCCTTGAACAAATGATGGGCTATGCAAAGTTCATGAAATATTTGGTGACGAAAAAGCGGTCGATGGATTGTGAAACAATAAAGATGACTCACCAAGTTAGTGCTATCATTCATTCTATGGCCCCAAAAGTTGAAGACCCCGGAGCTTTTACTATCCCTTGCACTATCGGTAGTGCGGATTTTGCTAAGGCTTTATGTGATCTAGGGGCAAGTATCAACTTAATGCCCTACTCGGTTTTCAAGACTTTAGGAATTGGGCAACCTAGGCTGACCTCAATGAGACTTCAAATGGCGGATCGTTCGATGAAGCGACCTTTGGGCATAATTGATGATGTGCTTGTCCGGGTGGACAAGTTTATATTGCCGGCTGACTTTGTCATTTTGAATTGTGAAGTGGACTACGAAGTCCCAATTATTCTAGGGAGACCTTTCCTTGCAACAGGGAAGGCATTGGTTGATGTTGAAGTGGGTGAGATAACTTTTCGAGTGGGGGATGAAAAGATCATCTTCCATGTTTACAAGTCCATGAAGGAACCCAATAGCACAGAGGTGTGCTCATTTGTGGACATTGTCACAGCTGTGATAGTGGATGACACAAGTTCTATGATTAATGTGGAGGATCCCCTTGAGGACGTGCCTCTAAATATAGATGTCAATGATTTTGCAAGTAGAATGGATTGCATGGATGCTTTACAGGGTGTGGGCTCGTATTCTTGTGAGCCTAGGAAATTGTCTTTAGATCCTGCAAACCGGGAACCTCATAGGAAATTGTCTTTGGATCTTGCAAACCGGGAAACTCACAAAATTATCTTAGAGGATGATGCAAAGCCTTCCTTGGAGCATCAAAGAATATCAAATGAGGCGACGCAAGAACTGGTGAAAATAGAAGCTATCAAGTGGTTGGACGCCGAGGTGGACCACCTTCTTTCTGATAGCTATTGGACTTCTCAGGTGCAATGTGTACTGAAGAAAGGTAGCATGGCCGTGGTGACTAATTCTCCGAATGAGTTGATTCCTACAAGAACAGTCACAGGTTGGAGGGCTTGCATGGATTATGGTAAATCGAACAAAGTGACCCGCAAGGATCACTTTCCCTTGCCATTCATTGGTCGGATGCTAGACCGACTTGCTGGGCGTGCTTTTTATTTATTCTTGGAAAGTTTGATGATAGCCACGTGGTGGCACTTCTTGATCTAAAGTTATATGATGGTAATATGCGTCATGCCGCGACGTTAAATTAGGCGCTTCTTGGGAGGCAACCCATGTCTTTTTCTGCTTGTTTTCTTTGATTTTCTTTGCAGTGTAGGAATGATTTTTGTGCTAATTGTTTGTGAGATGTCGCAGGGCTATGTTGATGTAGTGAAAGGCATTATGGAAGAAATTCACAAGTCTCTGAAGTTTCCAGTGCGACCACAGTACATTCTGTGTGGACCGCACTGGTGTGGGTAAGATTAGACCTCTCTGAAGTTTGCCACCGCGGCCGCATTACATTTTGTGCGGACCACGGTGGACCTCTGCGGCCGCGATCTGTTTTGTGCGGATAGCAGAGGTTGCCTTCTCAAATTTTTTCAAAACAAACCCAACGCGGACCGCGGTCCATCTTGTGCGGCTGTGCTGGTATGTGAGAATGGGTCCTAGCGGTTGTTCTATAAATAGACCTCAGGGACCCCTGTTTACACTTTTCGCAAATTTTAAACTCAAAAGAGACTAAACACTGTTCAACATTCCTCCTTGCTCGTACCTACTCATCTGCATTGCTTTGCTTCATTTCATCTCTACAACTGGTACATTAATCCTCATCTTAACTTCTTAATTTTGTTCTTTACAATTAATTTTTATTTCTTTTTCTGTTTCATTCCTTCATCTCTCTTGTTTTCTTCACTAGATTGGTTAGATTAGTTATTTGTTAGTTTAATTAGGCCTAGTTAGTACAAAATGAACTGGGTTAACATATGAAAACATCAATTAGGGACAAATTTAGGTTTCAAAGCAAAAATCTCGAACCCTAACTCAGTGCCATATCTGGGCACCCTCCGCGGACCGCGGTCAATTTTTTGCGGTCCGCTGTGCCTTAGTGTGGTCCGCATTACCACTTTGTGCGGACCGCGGTGATGAATTCTTGAAAATTAACTCTTGCCCAGTGGGGCCGCACTGCATTTTGTGCGGTCCGCACTGGCCCACCACGGCTGCGGTACTACTTTGTGCGGGCTGTGTGTGGTGAGATTTAGATAGCTTGTTTTTGGGACCTTAGACCTGTGCCGACCGCGGTTGCTTTTGTGCGGTCCGCGGTGGCCTTAGTGCGGCCGCACTCATTTTTGTGCGGTCCGCACTGGACTGTTCTGCAACTGTCTGCTTCTATTCTGCAATTCATTTTGCCCATCTGTTTCACTACTTCTATTGATATTAACAAAGTTAGATGCTTGTGCTTGCAGACAATGGTTAAACAACGAGGTAAAGGCTCAAAACAACCTGGCCGAGGTGGTTCCTCCCGGGGAGGGAAGCAAAGATTGGTCAAACTCACTCCCCAGGCTAGACAAAACATAAAGAACACGAGAAAAGCAATCAAGCCAGCTGATAGAGCCTTTGATCAGTCGGGGAATGAGTATATGCCCTCCCAAGACATCTCCTCCGACTCAGTTCCAACTCATTTCGTCTCAAACTTCCGATTGACTGATGATTCTCCTCCACCATCACCCACTATCCGAAGGCCAATTAATGTTGTTTCTAAGTCGTCTGAGGGCTCAACAGCCGGTAGTGGGGACGACTCCACCTCCCTCACAACTTCATTATCCAGGGAGAGTGCAGGCGGATGTGAGGGAGATGAGGAGGTACCAGAGGGTGGTGAGCCTCAGGTTGATGTGGTTGCCCGTACTAGAAAACCCAAAGTGTGGGAATACAGATTCGTGATCGAGGTTGCATACCACAAATTCAGGGAATGGTGGCGGTGAGAAAACTAATTTTGGAGAGGAGTTTCATAGATAGAGACCTTCTACCCCATAACCCCAATGTGCAGAGAGAGTTTAGAATGAGAGTGGGGTGGGAACACTTTCTAGATGACTGCATGGATGCAAATGAACACTTTGTCAAGGAGTTTTACTGTAATATAACCCATATCGTCAAGGGTTCCAAAGCGACCAAGGTTCGAAACAAAAAGGTGATGTTCGACGGGAAGTCACTCAATAACTATTTGGGTTTCACTAATGTTGATGAGTCCCTCTACATGGCAAAGCTAGAGATGGGTGAGGAGGTCCGCCCGTGGTTAGCCCAGTTCCTGGTAATCCCGGGGACAGTTTCTGATTGGTTGACCATTGGAGTCAAGATACTTCAGAGGACCCTCAACTTTGAGGCGAGGGGCTGGGAGATGTTCGTATGCAGCAGATTAGATCCAACCTCCCATGACGAGACTCTCCCTCTCCACCGGGCCATATTGGTTGCTTCCATCATGGCAGGATATCCCATCAATGTGGGGAATGTGATGTCCCGCATCATTTCTCTTGTGGGCTCTGAGACTGACCATAACTACCTTTTTCCTAACACCCTGACCATGTACTTCCGAGACTTGAAGGTGGAAAAGAGGCCATTTGACATCAAAGTCAAGGCAACGGCTCCGTTCTCATGGTATAGCTTAAAGGGGCCGGACAACCCCAAGGATAAGAACTACAAAACCCCTGCTTCTGCCCCAACTGGCCAGTCTGAAGAGACAGTTGTGGTAGAGGCCCCCGCTGAGCCTGCCTCCATTACTATTGATATGCCTCCAGGACCTTCCACTTCTGTTGACATTCCTCCTGGTCCTTCCACCTCAACTGGACCGGAGATTCCATCTACCCGGGCCCATCCTATCACTGCCCACCAGCTGAGCCAGACGCTTTAGAGTCTAAACAACTGGATATATATCGCTTTGTCCAAGTTGTCTATCTTGACCTCCACCATTGCAGCTCAGTCGGCACCTCAGCCAGCACAGGTCCCACAGTCCATTAAGGATGCATTGAAGAAGATACTAGAAAACCAGGAGAAGATTCTCAGTACACAGGGTACCTTGGCTAAGGAAGTGGATTCACATAGCAAGGCTCTCAAGGAGCTTGCTAAGGATTATAAGAAACTTAGAAAAACACGGGCCTCCAAGGAGTCCGTGAAGGAGCTGCTGGCGGATGTAGATAGACTGAAGGCAGACCAGCTGCCTTTAGACTTATTGTTTGAGGACCCAGCTCCAGCAGCAGTTCCGACAGCAACCACAGATCTGGAGCAGACACAGAGGCCTCCGAAGAAGAGGAGGAAGATCCCTGGAGCAGATGACGCCATCATCCAGTTGGCGGACCCACCGGAGGCTTTCTCCAATCAGCCACAGGATGTACCAGATCCACAGCCGGTCCAGGTCCAGTCCCAGGTCCCAGCACTTGAGCAGCAGGATACCGGGAACCAATCTGAGGTTCCCGAGCATACCGAGGACCCAGGTACCGCTCATGATCTTATGCAGACGGACATGGATTAGGGAGTCTTCATACTCGTTCTCTACTATTTTTGGTGCTTATTTTGTTGAGTTGGCATTGGGGACAATGCCAGCTTTTATTTGAGGGGGTGCGCCCTACATATATTTGGATGACTGTATATATACTGATTCATTTTATGCTTTCTTGATTTTTATTTGGTATGTATATAATTTTATTATTTAGCTACTTTTATCGTACTTTTTATCTTTCCTTTGGTCTGTATATAAAGTTACATCATTGTATATATTCATTCCCCGTTGTATATTTAAATCCCCTATTGCACATATTCATTCTATTTTCTATTTTCGCAAAAAGATTTCGTTTTTAGCTTCTTATTTGTGATTCGTAGTTTTTTTTTATTTTCGGAGTTTGCAATAAGCCTTTGGTTTTCTTAATGCCACGGTTCTTTCCAAAGGTGAAGTATTATATGAACTGGATGGCTCTTCCCAATGATAGATGGCGTGACAACCTTCTTTAGGGTTTGAGTCCATTTTTCTTTTTGTTTTAGTAGTTTATAGTTAAGGGTATCTCAAGCAAAGCTTCACTTGGGCCTAGCACATTTGCCTTTGATCTCATGGTAAAAGACAAAATGTTGTGTTTAGGATGGTGAAAATTGTGGCCTTGAGACTCTTGCGTTGGCCAATCAAGTGTTTTTTCGGGACCATTGTGTGCTCAAATCGTATCTAAGGTCGTTGTGGGCCCCCGACTCTATGTTTTTAGCAATATTTAGCTTGTGTGGTGAGAAATCGAATTGCGAGTCCAAGTCCCGAGCCATTGGTCTAGAACTTGCCATGAATATTTGTTGAGGAAAAATCTTGAGTGAAATTTGACTTGAGAAGTGATTATAGGCTCTCCTTGATCCAAATGATAGTTTGAACAATTCCATAGCCTACCAACAATATGATCCCTAGTTAACCCTTTTGAGCCTTAGACCTTTTTCTTTCAAGAACCATGATACAAGCCTATACCCGTTCTATAAGATACCCTCTCTTGGTACCCGATATTTCCTTGAGCACATGGCAAAAGTATAAGTTTGGGGGGAGAGACGAGGATGGTAACAAAGTGGTAAAAGGCACAAAAGTGAAGAAAAGGAAAGGCAATGAAAAAGAAAGTTCAATGTGAAAAAGAATGAAAAGGGATTCAAAGAAAAGCAAAGTATGAAAGGTGTGGAAAGTTGAAAAAGGAGAAAAAGTTTGAAATGTACAAGAAAGAGTGACAATGTGTCTCTCTAACTCCTTAGAAAGAAGTGAAATGACTCAAAGAGTCAAGTTAGTTGTGCCAAATGAATCAAAAGAAGTGCTTAAGGGAAGACGGAACCCATTTGAACAAAAACATGACCTGCCCTAAACTAAAAGCCTTCACAATGACTCCACAAAAGCCCTATATGATCTTAAGTTGAATGAAGCTTTCATTAGTGGATACTTACATAAGGGGCAAGCATATGGTACCTAGAGCCGGACTTGTAACCTTTTTTTAGGAAGATGAGTGAATTCCCATTAACCTCAATTTGTGTGTCAATACTCTAAAAGGTGAGGTTTACTTAGGGAAGTTGAGGATGTGTGAGTTTGGGTTCCACAATGACTAAAGTAATTGAAAGAGTTCTTTGATGTGTTGAGTCAACTCTTGATGCTCTTGTATCACACTTGATCCATGTTTTTTCAAAAGTTAAATGTTATTAATGATGCATTCGTATTAAGGGCAATTGTTAGTACCAATTAATGCTTGTTGAGGTTACTTTAGGATAGCTGAAAATTCTTGGATTTTCCCTTAAGGGGTGGGTCTTGTTTTGTTTGCTTGAGGACAAGCAAAAGATTAAGTTTAAGGGAGTTGATAACTAGGGATTTTGACGTGTTTCATGCTCCTTCTTGCTTACGCTTTGATCATAAATTCATACAAAATAGTCCCAAAAGGCTCATAAGTTGTGCTTGATTGCAGGTTTGACCAACAAAGTGACGATATGTCAATGATCAGCTCAAAAGGAGTGAAATCTGCACAAGTACCAAAGACAAGGCAAACTCAAGACAAACAGGCCTAGTGCGGTCCGCACTAAGGAGATTCAGAGAGTAGATTTTAGGGGATCAGACCTAGTGCGGCCGCAGTCTATTCTGTGCGGTCCGCACTAGGGAGATTCAGAGAAATGGCAAAACAAGCTTCAAGGCAGTGTGGCCGCAGTCGATCTTGCGCGGTCTGCACTGAAGGCTCCGCGGCCACACTACCATTATGTGCGGTCCGCGAAAGCAAAGATCAGAGAGATATAAACTGCCAAAGTTCAAGCCAGCGCGGTCCGCGGTCATGTTTGTGCGGACCACATTGAAGCCTCCGCATCCACATTCTATTATGTATGGTCCGCGGAGCCTGAGTTCAGTGAAGTGAATTTGAAGAGTCAAGAGCCTAGTGCGGCTGCAGTTCATTTTGTGCGGCCCGCACTGACCTCGCAGGGGCATTTTTGTCAAGTTTTTCCAGCTTAGTATAAATAGAACCTTTTTTCCCATTTTTAAGGTATTAGTTATTTTAGAACAGCAGCTGCGCTCGTGAGAAGGCATACTTTAGCCATTTTTGGAACTTTTACTTAGCTTTAATGATTGAAACTTTGTATTTACTTTAGTAACTAATTAATATGTTTTTCTCTTCATCTATTTCTCTGATTTTAGTTTCAAGCATGAGTGGCTAGACCCATTAGCTAGGGTTGTGACTCAATCCTAGTATGGGTAATTGACAAGTGTTGTGATTTGCGGTTAGATTGACTATGGGTGTTTGTTATTTGAGTTAATTTTATAGTTTAATTTATAAATTAGCGGTTGCAAACACTAGTTTGTGCTAAGTTGACTTGGGCTCCTCTTGAGTAAGTAAGCCTAAGTCTCCAAAGTTGACTCAACAAGGAATTGGGAAGGACTCAAGAGATTTGATAGCCCCAATTAAAGGGTTAAACCTTGAGAGAGTAATTACCGACTTGAACCCTAGTTGCTTGGGCAAATATGCATACCCAATTGGTCTTGAGAAAGTCAATTGGGCAAAACCACTCTTTCTACTGAGAGGTGTAAATTGGGTAGTATCGAGCAACGGTTATAACATATTTCCCCAATCATGTCAATCGTGCCTTAGATGCAAATACCCGTCAATTAGTCACCTAGGTAAAAGTCACTACCCTAGTGCCTTTTAAACCATTAGATACAACTTGTAGCAATTTACTCTTAGATTAATATAGTTGCAATTATAATTTGTAGTTTAAACATAGTAGAATATAAAGAAAAACAAAAAATGAATAGAAGTGATATTTGGAACAAATACGCAATTCCATCCTAAATAGATACTCGAATCTATTTCTAGCTCACTGAGGAAATCGATACTAACCCATAAATCGGGTAAAAGCTATTGCAACCCTCTCTTGCTGCCTTTTATTGGTGCAGAGTAGGATGCGATCAGAGGGAAGGCATGGACAATCTCGTTTCTGAAAAAGAAACTCTTCGAGAGCAACTGGGTTCACTCGAACGTTAGTTTCAAAGTATGAAGAAGGAGAGCCTAGCTAGAGGCCGCTAAATCGAGGAGCTTAAAGCTAAATCCATTGTTGAGTTGTCCAAGGTATGATCTGACGCCAAGGCAATTATGTCTTCGTACCGAGCCGATGTTGAAGCGGCTAATGCTCGGGAAAAGGATATATCTTCTTTAGCAGAAATTAAGTTATCAAGTGCACTTGATCATTCTAGGCGACAATCCCGGAGGGTAACTCTCGAGGAGGTCCATCCTCGCGGCTTCGATCTCTCAGCCGATATTGAAAGGGCAAAGATTTTGGAAGAAGAGGATGTCGTTCTGCTTTTTGATGAGGATGATTCATCCAGTGGCTCCGAGAGTGGAGGATACAAAGATGAAGTCCCCGAGGATGAGGCTCTTGAAGATGCGGCTCCTGAAGATGCAACTGCCAAAGATGTGACTCCGAAGTAGTTTTAGGTTTCCTTATTTTGTTTTTGTGCAAGTGTCCCTTGTGTAAATATCCCTTGCAATCATGTTTTGAAAATACAAGAGGAACTTTTTATCTCATCTTTGACTTGTGCTGGATTTCATATTGTCTTTATTTATGTAATATTTATTTTGCATAACTTGAATGATTTGTCCAAGGATTGGCCCGGGCTCTCGATATAATAAACCCTTAGATATTTATTGATAGATACAATAATCCTCGAGCCAAGTTTAAATTGATCCGATGTGAGCTCGGGATATCGTGACTCTTGAGTCCAGGTTGAGTGAGAACGGATCTCGAACTATAAGTTTTTGGCCCTTAAGCCTTCGAAGTTGGCCCTTGGGCTCTTATATATCGGCCCTTAGGCTCTTTAAGTTGGCCCTTAGGCTCTTTAAATTGGCCCTTGGGCTTTTTAAGTTGGGACAATTCAGCCTCTATAATGGCTACATAATTTTCCCCTCATTTTGGCTAAAAAACTTAGTAAACATTTAGTTATGCCTTGGCATGTACTTTTTGTACCCGTCGGGTTTTCCGAAGGTTCGACGTGTCGGACCTTGTTTGTGTATTGATAATCGAATACCTCTTGAGGTTTTATCGAGAGTTGACATTATCGAAGCCTTTAAATTATTCGAGGGCTGAATTTATCGAAGACCGTTATATTTTGATTTTGCCGAGGGTAGCTTGATTTAACCGGTTTTTACAAAGTGTTTGAAGGCCTTTGATTTATAGCAGAAGTCGGACGTCTCCGAGCCGCATTATTTAGATTGTAGCCTTTTTACATGACCGTAGTCTTCGGGTGTGTCACTTGGACTTATTTCCCGATATCATTTCAAACTTGTTTGAAAAGTTAGTCCCCGAGTATACCAGTATTGGCCTTTGTTTCGAGGGGATGCCTCTTTAAGGTCTTTTGAGTCCGAGTTTTTGATGACTCAGATATATTGACTGTTGATGACAGTCTCCGAGTATTCGAGGATGCTTTTATGCTTTGGCTTTTGAACCATTTCCCGTAGGATTATAAGTGTAGAGCTCGTATAATAGTAGATTTTTTTAGACACAAAGTGTTTTTGATACAAACATAATGCTTCTTCAAGTAATTTGATACTTGTGTACATGTTTTGCTATTAGGAATCGATTATTCTATATGGACACGGTTCATCTGACCGTTTGTCCCATTACAAAGTTTTCCTATTGAGACCCTTTTAGGCGTGAAGTATTTTTCTTGAAAATATAACCTCTAAGGGTGATGCCCCCCAGCATTCGAGGTTGATTGAAAATAATCCTTGGATACTGTTGAGTTCTCCTTAGGTAGCACATAATTGTTGCCTCATTAAAAACCTTGCAGGTAAAACTCATTTAGGATAAAATCCGATCTGAGGGAAAAAGAGCGCAATGCATGCTTTAAAACCTAAGGCCTTTGTGTGAAAAAGGTGTCTTCGATATCGCGTGCCTTCGATAGCTTCAATCAAAAATCTGTAACAAGTTAGTTTTCTCAAATGTATAAAAGGATAAAGTCAAACCTTAGTAGTAGTATCGCTTGAGCAATGATATGTTCCAATTGTTTGGCAGTTGTTCACCTTCTATCATGCTAAGTTTGTAAGATCCTTTACTGACAACTGTGAGGACTTGGTATGGTCCTTCGCGATTCAGGCCTAGTTTTCCTTCATTAGGATCTCGAGTATTGAGGGTGACCTGTCATAGATTTAAGTCCCCAATCCCAAAGTGTCTAAGGTTGGTCCTTCTATTATAGTATCTTTCGATCCTCTGCTTTTGTGCGTCCATCCGAACAAGTGTTGCTTCTCACTTTTTATCTAATAACTTAAGGCTAGCATTTATAGCCTCATGATTTGACTCCTCCGATGCATGTCGAAACCTGGCGCTTGGTTCTCCGACCTCGACAGGGATGAGGGCCCTAGAGCCATATACTAGAGAATACAGGGTGGTCCTCGTACCTACGTCCGAAGGCACATTTCTCCAGGTTAAGCTTCATGTTGTATATCCTCAAAATTATGGATGTTTCCTGCAAGATAACTAAGTGGTCCTCTGCGCCCAGGAACTTAACCAACATATCATTAATATACACTTCCATTGTTTTTCCTATTTGTTCTTCGAACATTTTGTTAACTAGGCATTGGTATGTAGCTCCTGCATTCTTTAGCCCGAAGGGCACTACGTTGTAACAATAAGTTCCAAATTTTGTAATAAATGACATCTTTTCCTGGTCCTCCGGGTTCATCGGAATCTGGTTGTACCCAAAATAGGCATCGAGAAAAGTTGGTGTCTCGTGGCCAGCCGTGGTATCGATCATACGATCGATGTTTGGCAAGGGGAAAAGATTTTTGGACATGCTTTTTTCAAGTTACAAATGCACATTCTAAGTTTGATTCCCTTTTTAGGAACTACAACTACGTTGGCTAACCATTTGGGTACTTTACCTCCCGAGTAGACCCTATTTTAAGAAGTTCGGT
Source organism: Nicotiana glauca (assembly GCA_026770625.1). Lineage (NCBI taxonomy): Eukaryota > Viridiplantae > Streptophyta > Magnoliopsida > Solanales > Solanaceae > Nicotiana > Nicotiana glauca. The sequence continues at coordinate 23,915 of MU760076.1, forward strand.
TACCTCATCTTTTACGAAATCATGCTTTACCTCGGATTGGGCCTCCTTTTTTCTCCACCGGTTCGACCCTGGGATGCTTAGTCGATGCGTGGTGATTTCCGGTGGAATCCCTGTCATATCTGTTGCTCCGTCTTCATCGAGGTTGGGGGCGGCGATTGCTATTTGGTCGCCTGCTTACCTTTGGCGCTCGATTTATCCGAGGTTGAGGATTTTGGTATCGGCGCCACTTCCTCAATTGCAAACATCTCTTTCGCAGCATGCTGTTCTCCGTAGACTATTCTCACTCCTTCCTCTGTCGGGCACTTCATCATCAGGTGAAGAGTTGAAGGCACTACCCTCATGTTATGTATCCCATGGTCTCCCGAGGAGTGCATTGTACCTCATGTCACCTTCGATGACATGGAACGTGGTGTCTTATATGATCCCGACAACGTTTACTGGAAAGATAATCTCTCCTTTTGTTATTTCGCTTGCCATGTTGAAGCCATTGAGGACCCAGGATGCAGGTACAATCTGATTTTATAGGCCGGTTGTTCCACGACCCTCGATCTGATTATATTCGCTGAGCTACCTGGATCCACTAAAACACGTTTAACTTGAATTTTATTTAAAAGGATTGAGATTACCAGGGCATCGTTGTGGGGCTGAGATACGCCCTCTGCTTCTTCATCGCAAAATGATAGGATGTCCTTGGGCACATAGCTCCAAGTCTGTTTTTCTCTCGTGATTAACACCTTGGTGCGTTTGAACACAAGTTAGACATCGACTCCTCCAATGATCATGTGGATTACTTGTTGTGGTTCTTATTGCTCATTTCTCCTTTCATCTCTTTCCTTGAAGTGGTTCTTAGCCGATCACTTAGGAACTATCGAAGGTGGCCCTCGTTGAACAACCGAGTCACTTCTTCCCTTAGCTGCCTGCAATCTTCCGTTCTATGGCCATGTGTGCCATAATACTTGCACATCAAGTTCGAGTTTTATTGAGATGGATCGGTCTATATAGGCTTGGGCCACTTGGTCTCTTTGATTCTCCCAATAGATGAGACAATCCTCGAAGCATCTACGCTGAAGTTGTATTATGATAATTGAGAAGCCTCGACGCGGTCGGTATGCTTATTGAACCCGCTCTTACTCGTGAGTTCCCGAGAGCTTTGGCCTCGATCGTTTCTCTGATCGTTCCGGGCGGTGTTACGACACGGACCGTTGTTTCTTCGATCGACATATGGCTGATACCTTTCTTTGTTGAATCTCGATTCCCGATTTATGTCCCTCTGGGGCTTGGCTGCGAATATGTTAGGATGAACTAAACCCGAGGGATCTCCCAACTGGTCGTCTTCGACCTTGATTTTTGATTAGTAACGATTGTGCACATCCGACCATGTCACAACTGGATATTCGATCAAGTTTTACTTTAATTATCGAGATGGAATCGAGCTACTTTCATTCAAACTCTGCATAAAGGCCAGTACTGTCTAGTCATCGGAGACCGGCGGCAATTCCACTCTTTCCATCTGAAAACTAGACACGAACTCCCTTAGTATCTCGTCGTTCCTTTGTTTTATTTTGAAGACGTCTGGTTTTTTTGTGGCCACCTTTATGGCCCCGGCATGTGCTTTCACAAATGCATCTGCTAAGATAACAAACAAGTCGATAGAGTTGGGGGATAAGTTGTGATACCAAATCATAGCTCATTTCGACAACGCTTCTCCAAATTTTTTCAACAAGATTGATTTGATCTCATTGTCATTCAAATCATTTCCTTTGATTCCGCAAGTGTACGAAGTAATATGCTCATTGGGTCGGTTGTTTCGTTATACTTGGGTATATCGGGCATGCGAAATTTTTTATGGGCATCGGAGCCGCGCTTTGAGGGAATGATTTTTGTATGAACTTTTTGGCGTCCAAACCTTTCAAAACTGGAGGTGCCCCCGATATCCGGTCTACACGGGAGTTATAACTTTCCACCTTCTTATCATTGTCTTCAATTTTATTTTCTCCGGACTCGATCCTCTTAGTGAGCTCTTCGAGCATTTTCATAATCGTGGGGTCAGTCCTCGAGCCATTTTCATTTGACCTTTCTGGCGTTGGATCAGCACGTCGACTGTTTTCATGCTCAGCTACGCTCAGAGTTTTATTTTGACTTTGGAGTTGAGCGATGGCGATTTACCGAGCCTACAACATCTCGAATATCACTTGGAGACTGACTCCCTCATCTCCTACTCCTGGTGTTCCTCGGTCCCCCGGTCGGGCTTTCCTACGTGCATTCCCTACGGGGTCTGTGCCTGAATCTGTGTTTAGAGCATTATGTGAACTAATATCAACTGGCTCCATATTTGGCACTCCCTCGGGGTTCATGGGTGGGACACCGACCCCTATACCGTTGTTTTCTCCAACGCCTTCGTTGTGATGAACATGTGAGTTTTGTGTGGTAGACATGTTTTAGCCTGAGAATCAAAAAATCTTGATAAGAAAAAGTGTAAAGACAACATGTGTAACGAGAATCAGTAACGAAATAATCACTATTATCTTTAGCCCCACGGCGGGCGCCAAACTGTTTACCTCGCAAATATAAGTAACAATTAAATTTGATTTGTGGTTTTAAAGATATGTGATTTAATCCAATACCAATTAATAATCAAGAAATATGAAGTAGGAATGAAAGAGACAGGTGATTCAAACCAATATTACTTGACACTGATGACCTCGAGACGGGCTAAGAGCAATAAAGTAAGAAAAATAAAGTAAGAACAATAGAGCTAAAGGACAATGCTGATGAACAATAGGCGAAAAGGTATAAAGTATATTCTTTGATCAGTGATCAGATCATCTTAGAAATGATTGGGGACCCCTTTATATAATAGGGGAAACCCCAAATAAGGTATATTTCTATTTAAAGTAAGGAATATTCTTGGTACAACTATCTAACCGCCTAGTACGGAATCATATAATTTTATTTCGAAATTCGCGCCATGATCTTGGGAATGTGGCAGTAATCTAGCTCATTCTGTTACAAACCAATAACGGTACTATTTCGGGATCGAGCACACTCGGCCTCGGTATTCCTCGAACTCCTATTTCCGGGCATTACACTCTGTTTTCGAACTTGAGTCTGGTCCACCGGTTTCGAACTCGACCTCGCCCGGACTCGGGCCTAGGATGGAACTCCAAGCCTATAAATCGGTGGCTTATGATTTTGACTGTATACAATATATATATATATATATATATATATATATATATATATATATATATATATATATATATATATATA
>MDKF010166416.1:0-21963 GCA_026770625.1 Nicotiana glauca
ATGCCGGAAAAGGTCCACGGGTTATGCCGGGAAAGTCATCGGGTTATGCTGGAAAAGGTCCACGGGTTATGCCGGAAAAATTCATCGGGTTATGCCGGAAAAGGTTCACGGGTTATGCCGAGAAAATTCATCGGGTTATGCCGGAAAAGGTCCACGGGATATGCCGGGAAGGTCATCGGGTTATGCCGAAAAAGGTCCACGGGTTATGCTGGGAAAGTCATCGAGTTATGATGGAAAAGGTCAACGGGTTATGCCGGAAAAGTCATCGGGTAATGCCGGAAAAGTCATCGGTTTATGCCGGAAAAGTCATCGGGTTATGTCGGGAAGGTCATCAGGTTATGCCGGAAAAGGTCCACGGATTATCCCGGGAAAGTCATCGGGTTATGCCGGAAAAATTCATCGAGTTATGCCAGAAAAGTTTCACGGGTTATGCCGGGAAAATTCATCGGGTTATGCCGGAAAAGGTCCACGGGATATGCCGGAAAGGTCATCGGGTTATGCCGAAAAATTCATCGGGTTATGTCGGAAATGTCATCGGGTTATGCCGGAAAAGATCCACGGGTTATGCCGGGAAGAATCATCGGGTTATGCCGAAAAGGTCCACGGGTAATGCCGGGAAAATCATCGGGTTATGCCGGAAAGATCCACGGGTTATGCCGGTAAAGTCATCGGGTTATGCCGGAAAGGTCCACGGGTTATGCCGGGATTTGAAAAGAAAAGGCTACTTTGTTTATGCTAGGGAGATCCACGGGTTATATCGGAATTTTGAAAAAAAGCTCCTTGGGTTATGCCAGGGATATCTATGGGTTATGCCAAGATTTTGGAAAAGAAAAAGCTCATTGGGTTATGCCAGGGAGATCCTCGATTTTTTGGCCGAGATTTGGAATGAAAAAAGCTCCTTGGGTTATGCCAGGGAGATCCTCGGTTTTTTGGCCAGGATTTGGAAAGAACAAGCTCCTTGGGTTATGCCAGGGAGATCCTCGGTTTTTTGGCCAGGATTTGGAAAGAACAAGCTCCTTGGGTTATGCCAAGGAGATCCTCGATTTTTTGGTTGGGATTTGGAAAGAACAAGCTCCTTGGGTTATGCCAGGGAGATCCTCGATTTTTTGGCTGGGATTTTGGAAAGAACAACCTCCTTGGGTTATGCCAGGGAGATCCTCGGTTTTTTGCCAGAATTTGGAAAGAAAAAAGCTTCTTGGGTTATGCTAGGGAGATCCTCGATTTTTTGGCCGTGATTTGAAAAGAACAAGCTCCTTGGGTTATGCCAGGGAGATCCTTGAATTTTTTTTTTTGCCGGGATTTGGAAAGAACAAGCTCATTGGGTTATGCTAGGGAGATCCTCGATTTTTTGGCGGGGATTTGAAAAGAACCAACTCCTTGGGTTATGCCAGGGAGATACTCGGTTTTTTGGCCAGGATTTATCTAGGGAATGGAATCCTATTCTATCATGATTTTTTTTTCTTTTGAGATTTTCAGTTTATCTTATTCTTCTTTTTTATTTCTTCTTTATTTTTCATTATTATTATTATTATTTTGTTTAAGAAAAAAGAGTAAAAATGGAGGAAAGAATTTGGAAGAGACTTCTCTTTTGGATTGATTATTGCTGCAAAGCTGTTTCTAGCCCTTGTGTAGTTTCTCTTTGGTTGCACCTGCTTCTTGCAAGGTCGCGTTTGGATTGCACCCGTTTTCTCTTTTCAAACAAAGAACAATTTTTAGTATGAAACGATGGTTGATTTTGTGGCCTTGATTGTTTTGATCCCGGTCTAGCTTCTTTGATGAAGATCTAAATTGCAACTGCTCGTTTCCTGGGGACCAATTTCATTTCAGTCCCTGAGAACCTCTTTTTTTTTTCCAGATTTTGCCATAATGGTTGGTCGGTGGAACTCAACCTTCGCCTTCGTAGGCCTTTCCTTTCTGATTTTTTTCGGAGCATCATGGAACTTTTGGCTCCTCAAACTTGCTGCAACGGCTAGTTGCATGGCACTTACCTTTTCCAACTTTATTTCGCATTCACAGGCCTTTTATTTCTTGCTTCTTTCTTCCAACTTTAGCTTCAGAGCATTTGGGACACATTGCCCTTTCAAACCTTTGCCGAGATGGTTAGCCACGTGGGACTTGACCTTTTTAACTTTATTTGCCTTTATAGGCACTGCATTTTGATTTTCTACTTCCGAGAGTTATGATTTCGAGTCATCGGCCGACATGGCCATTCGAAGTCGACTTGATGCACCTACTGAGGCTGTGTATCTTTTGCACATTAGCTCGCACCAAATGAGAACCCTGTAAATCAGCCTTACCCTCATTTTTTTGTCTTAGTTTTGGAACAGAGTTAGACTGAAGGGGATTCAAAGAAACTAAACAAGGGAATGGAGAATAAGTTTAAACAAGATGTGTCCCTTTCGGGGAAAGGAAAGAAGGACTTATCTGGAGTACATGCAGACTTCAATGAATATGACATGCCTGTTGGACTGGATGCCTGATCCGTGTAAACCATCCGACTCTCAGAAATTCATCACAACTTTGCCTTGAAACCGAGGAACCTCGCCAGGACTCTGTTGATGCTGATGGTTGTGAGCATCTTCTTTTCGATCACGAGCGCCCTTCTCGGGTTTTCACGAGTTGAACTCTCTCATTTCTTTTCTCATCATCGCTTTATAGTGCTCTTTGCAAGTTTTCACTAACAAGGCTCTCTCATTCTCGTTTCTCTGCTTAGCATCGCCTTACAGTGCCCATGTGGGTTTTCACCAGTAAGACTCTCTCATTTTATTCCTCTTATTTTGTTGTATCATATCCAAATAACTCTATCCTCCCATTTTGAACCTTTTTGCCGATTGATCAGAAGGACTTGAACAGGGTTTGGGGTAAAAAGAATTTGGATTTAATTACAACTTTAGAACATTTTGGCGGTCTCATGGCCGAACCATTATATCATCTGCCCCAGTTTCGATTTTTGGCGGAATTGAGATTTTATTCGGTGTGACTGAACCCCAGAGAGAGGCTACCTATGTATCCTTTCGGAATTAAGTCAGAACGTAGTTCAGGAAACTATGTTTTTTTGTTTTTCTGTTTTGCTTCGTTTTCTCTTTATTTTTCCTTTCCCTTTCCTCTTTTTTTTAATTTCATTTTCTTTGGCTTTTCTTTCTTCCTTCTTTTTTTTCTTTTTCTTCAATTTCATTTTTCATTTTTCAATTCTTTCTTCTTCTTCTTCTTTTTTTTTTAATGACACTTTCAGGTTCCAAAGAGAGTAGTCAAAGAATGGTAACCGATTCAAATGGGTTTGCAAAGGGTTGATAGTGTTTGGGTAGCGAGAATGAAAACCTTCGTCATCTCAACCGGAAAATATTATAACTATATGGATGATCCAACATAGTACATTTTGACTGTATTTGCATTGACAGTTATTTCAAGGATATTTCCTTCGATGTGTCCCAAGTACAACACACTCTTTTGGTAGTACTCTTGTTGCAATGCATGTGTCTTTCCAATCTGGACCCAATTTTCTTTCGGTTGTTCAAACTCATTTTTTTATTTTCTTAAACTTGTCTTCTTTGTATTTTGACTCTTGATTCATTATTTCGAAGTCCGACAACATTTTCAGGATCTGGGCATGAAGTCCGCAAGCATGTCATATTATTGAAATCTTTATGTAACAGAACTGGAAAGAGAATAAGAAAAAAAAAATGACAAGATTAAGAAGAGAGACATTCCTGAACAATGAAATATTAATTTTATTTGATTTTTTTTTTGATTTTTTGATTTTTGATTTTTTTAATTTAGTTTTGAAAATAGAAGGGTTTACTTTGGAAAGTAAGACTATAAAGTAAAACATCCGGATCACACCCTGAGATAATCCGGATGCAGAAAGAATAACAAGACTGGCTACCGAGACTCCCGTCTGATGGGGAACTTTCGTGCTTGGCGACCATTTTGTGTCTTTCCTTCTGTCTCAGCAATTGCTGCAATGACCTTCAATATCGGATCACATTCCTCAGCTTCACAAATCATTCCGACCATAAGTCCTTTCAATATGTACCTCTTTCCTTTCCTTTTATTTTATATATTATTTTTTAATAAATTTTTTTTCACTCTTTTTTTTCGCTCTTTTTTTCACTTTTTATTTTTATTTTTATTTTTTTTTGTTTCTGCCGCTCTTTTATTTTTTCACTCTTTTTTCGTCTTTTTTTTTATTTGTTTCTGTTGCTCTTTTTTTTTTGTCGCTCTCTTTTCTTTTTCTTTTTTTTTTTACATTATTTTTCTCTCAATTTATTTATGACTATGATCGAATCCGATGGGGATTGCCTACGTATCATGACCCTGCATGAATTAGATATTGCGTAGTTCGGGAGATTGGGAATGGAGTAAGTAAACTAATTTTTTTAAATGCTTTAAAAGAATAAAGAATTTTTTTTTGTTTCTTTTTTTTGGAATTTTTAAAAAAATTGCTTCAAAAGAAGAAAAGTAAATTTTTTTTTGAAAGAAAGACTTCTAAAAATTTATTTGATTTTGATTTGAACTTTGGGAATTTTAAAAGTAAAAAGAAAATATTTTTTTTTTAATTTTCAATTAATTTTCTCTTTTTCAAAGAAGAAAGAAAATATTTTTGGATTTTGGAAGTTGCCTCTTAATTTTCGAAAGAGGAATTTTTTTAAGAAGAAAAAAAATGAATTTGGATTTCTGAGTTTTTATTTATTTACAAAAGAATTTCACAAAGAAAAATAATTTTTTTGGATTTTTCAAAAAAATTTCTAACCTTTACAAAAGAAAGATTTCTAAAGAAGAAAAGTATTTTGGGATTTTTGTTTCTAATACTTCAAAATGACGGAAACCCATCTTTTGGATTTTGATTTTTTAATGATTTTTTTATTTCGTATGAAATTCATTAGAATGAAGGAAACCATTTTTTTGAGTTTAAAACTACTTTTTTTTTCATTTTTCTAAGGAGAGATTTCCAAAGAAGGAACTAAAGGAAAATATTTTTGGATTTTTTTTTTTGAAATTTGGGGTCGGAACCGATGAGGTTTGCCTATGTATCTCACATCCGGTGAGAATCAGACCCGCGTAGTTCGGTCAAACAAGACGAACCCCTTTTTTTTGGAATTTTTGAAAAAAAAATGCTTTAAAAGAATAAAGGATTTTTTTTTGGATTTTTGTTTATTTTTAGAATTTTATAAAAAAAATGCTTTAAAAGAAGAAAATGATTTTTTTTTTTGGATTTTTGAATTTGACTCTATTTTTATTTTTGAAAGAAAGACTTCTAAAAATTTCTTTTCTTTTGATTGGAACTTTAGGGATTTTAGAAGTAAAGAGAAAATATTTTTGTTTGAATTTTCATTTATTTAACTTTTTCTAAGGAAGAAAGAAAATATTTTTGGATTTTTGGATGTTACCTCTTAATTTCGAAAGAAGGACTATTAATTAAGAAAATATTTTGGATTTTTGGAAATTTTTATTTATCTACAAAAGCACTTCTAAAGAAAAAAAAAATATTTTTGGACTCAAATTTTCAAAATTTTTATGGATATTTACAAAATAAAGACAGTTAAAGAGCATTTTTTGGATTTTTGTTTCTGATATTTTTTGGAATTTTTTTTTTGAAAAAGACTTCAAAATGAAGGAAACCCGTATTTTGGTTTTTGATTTTTATTGATTTTTCTTTATCATATGAAAGACATTAGAAATAAAGAAACCATTTTTTTTTAAAAACTACCTTTATTTTTTTGAATTTTCTAAGGAAAGATTTTAAAGAAGGAAGTAAAGGAAAATATTTTTTGGATTTTTTGAAATTTGGGGTCGGAACCGATGAGGTTTGCCTACGTATCTCACATCCGGTGAGAATCAGACCCGCGTAGTTCGATGCGATAAAACTAACTATTTTCGAAAACAAGATTCTTTTTTATTGACAAACACACTATTTCGAAAAATAATACTCTTTTTGTATTTTTTTTCAACAAACTATTTAAAAATAAAACCCCTTTTTACCAATAAACAAACCATTTTTTTTAAAAAAAAAACAAATTTTCTTTTCCCTTTTTTTTTGTTTTTTTTATTTTTCTCAAAAATTCAGCAGAGTTTCGATACTATTTTGACATTGGTTATTTTTCTAAAACAAATAATCTACTCTCTGCACTTCTATTTCTCTCCTTTTTTTTTCAATTTTCCAAATATTCCAACGCCGGTCAACATGCAAGTCCGAGACAAATAAAATCGCGGAAAACAAGTAGGATGCATCAGGATGGTCTTTTTCATTTCAGGTTGCTAGTCCTAGACGGACCCAACCCCTGTGTTGAGTCCCCTAAGTCAAATGAAACATGATGCAAATAAACGTTCCTACTAGGGATCCGGCATGAAGTCACGTTTTTCTATGCTCAAAACCTGGGTATATGTTCTAGACTGTGTACCCGAGCGGACAACTCGAGTCGAGGAAGGGCAACTTTCCGGGAACCAAAAGGCCATCCGACTAAGTAACTTGTCCTGCCTCTTTCTTATTTCAGGATATGACACTAACAGAATAGGGAGTCTTAACCAGTAAGCACATCCCCAGAGGTGAGAAGAGAAGGGTTTCAACACAGTTTATATACAATTCAGATAATATCAAAGCGGTAAACATTTATCACATTAAGCATGGAACATGTAGGAAAATCAGATATAACCAAATACAACAATTTATATAAGCTCGAATTCTGAACCCTGAACAAAACGTTTAGGGTTCTTCTCCCCAGCAGAGTCGCCAAAGCTATCACACCTCTTTTTTACGCGCCCACCCCGAGGGATAGACGCATAAGGAAGTTTTTCCGTTTTAAGTGACATTAATCGAAGCAGGATTATTTATTTATTTAGAGTCGCAACTTGGGATAGGTTTGGCTTTTGGTATCCCAAGTCACCGGTTTATCTTGAATCCCAAATTGAGGAAATTTTCGACTTTCCAAGTGAAGTCTGCGAACCAGAAATTCTAAGTAAGGAATTATGTTGACCCGAGGGAAGGTGTTAGGCACCCCCGGATCCCGTGATTCTAGCACGGTCGCTTAAATTGTTGTAATGGTTAAATACATGATTTTAATACATGATATAACTTATGTGCTTTTATTAACTTTAAACCACTTTTATTATTATTTTTAATAGAATTGCAACGTCGTGAAAACGCGTCTCGAACCACGTCGCAATCATTGCACCCGTAGTTGTTGACACATTTCGACTCCATTGAGATTTGGATTTGGGTCGCATAAATGCGCATCCGAGTTTAGGGATGTAATATTATTAAAATCGTGCCTAAAGAGTCTAACGCTTTATTATTTTGGGGAAGGCCGTGAAATTTGCTAAACGGCCCATCCTGAAGTCTAAGTATTCAATTAAGCATTTATTTAGGGCTCCGCAATTTGTGTTTTTGTTTGGCGAAGTTTGTCTCGTTTATTAATTAAAGGGCAAACCTAAAGCAACTAGGATTTTCTATATTTTATTTGTCTCTAATAATGAAGAAAACCACAGCCCTAATCCGTTAGTGAAGTTTAAATACTACTATGTTTGGGTCTTATGAACACATGCGAATTTATTCTACGAATTATAGAACCAACTACAATTTGACAAACTAATAAAACAGTAAATAACAACAAATATTAATCAACGACTTGCTTTTCTATTTCATTTCAAACTTCAACTTCCAATTCGAGCTTACATCAACATATGATTTTTTAGAATGTTTACCTTTTGTCATGTACAAAGAAGCAAGAACCGAAAGCAAACAGCAATCCGTATCGAGGCACACAACAGCAACAACAGAATCCGCGAAGCAACATTCACGGCTCCAAAACAGCTTTCGTAAACCCAGAAGGAAAAGAAATCGAGCTTTGAAATCAATTCTTCTTCAATTTGGAGCTAGATTTTAGAGTATTTTGGGGGTGGTTTCAACTGGGTTTGGGGTGAGTTTTAGGTGCTGATTTTACTCAATTTTAGGGGTGAAAGGAGCTGATTTTCGTCACTATTTTCAGTTGGTTTTTCTTTCTGCCACTGTATATCCATTGTATGCAGAAGGTATATCATGTATACCCATGTATATCGAATGTATATCCCATGTATACAGAGTGTATACAGCTCTCTCATCTCTTTTTTTTTTCTTTTCTGTTTCTCCCCTCTTCTCCCAGATTACTCTCCCTCCCTCTTTTTATTTTTGTTCTCCTTTTTTTTATATGTATATTTTTGTTTTTTTTCTTTTGTTTGTGTGTGTGTGATATTATAACTTGTGTGAGGAAGTAGTGCTAGGGGAGGAGGAATTAGGAACGTGAGGAGTGGAGGGTTTTGGGGAAAAGGGAATAAAGTGAGGGGGGACAAAGGGGAGTAGGGGACAAAAGAGAATGGGGTGGGGACAAGGAAAAGTGGGGAAAAATGGGTGAATTAGGTATTAGTGAGATAAAAATTCAAATATGGTAAAAAATTAAGTATTAACAGTCATTAATGAAGTATTTCAAGTGGCTGCAATGATTGAAAAATTACCTCCTTCTTGGAGAGATTTTAAGAACTATCTTAAGCACAAGCGCAAAGAAATGAAGTTTAAAGATCTTGTGATTTGTCTCAAGATTGAGGAAAACAACAAAACAGCCGGGAAGAAGTCTCGTAGAAATTCAATGATCATGAGAGCTAATATCGTTGTGGAGAGTGCTCTAAAAAATAAGAAGATGAAGAAGTCTTTTGGACAAACTAAGGAGTTGAACGAAAAGAAATTCAAGGGCAATTGCTACAATTGTGGAAAAGCTGGTCACTAAGCCCTTGATTGTCATCTCCGAAAAAGGATAAGAAGAAGGGAAATGGCAACAAAGTGGATAATAATGATAACATTGATGATCTATATGCAATATTTTCGGAATGCAACCTAGTTGGAAATCCGAAAGAGTGGTGGATTGACTCTGGAGCCACTCGACATATTTGTGTTATCAAAAAAGTATTTGCGACTTACTCTACTGGTGGTCCCGAAGAAGAGCTTTCCATGTGAAATACTGCAACAACCAAGATTGAAGGTTATGAGAAGATATTCCTGAAGATGACTTTCGGCAAGGTGTTAACGCTCAACAACGTTCTTCATGTTCCTACTATTAGGATGAATTTAGTTTTTACTTTGTTACTTGTTAAGAATGGATTCAAATGTGTATTTGTTTCTGACAAACTTGTTGTAAGCAAGAATGAAATGTATGTTGGAAAGGCTACCTTACAGAGGGCCTTTTCAAACTAAATGTAATGGTTGTTGATAGTATGAATAAAATTTCAGCTTCTTCTTATTTATTGGAGTCAAACGATTTATGGCATATTCATTTAGGACATGCCAATTACAAAACCTTGTGAAAGTTAATTAATTTAGAAGTATTGCGTAAATTCGAGTGTAATAAATCAAAATGTCAAATATGTATTGAATCTAAGTTTGTAGAACATCCTTATAAGTCTGTTGAAAGGAATTCAAATGTTTTAGAATTAATTCATACTAAGATTTGTGATATGATGTCGACACCATCTCGAGGTGGAAAAAAGTATTTTATAACTTTATTGACGTCTTCACTTGATATTATTATGTTTATTTTCCTAATAGTAAGGATGAAGCAATTGAAAAATTTAAATAACACAAGAATGAAGTGAAGAATCAATTGAATAAAAATATCAAAATGATTAGAAATGATAGGGGTAGAAAATATGAATCTCTGTTTGCAGAAATATATTCGGAATATGGAATTATCCATCAAACCTCTGCATCCTACACACCTAAATCCAATGGAATTGCAGAAAGGAGAAATCGAACATTAAAGAAAATGATGAAATCTTTTTTAATAAGTTCCAGATTACCGCAGATTTGGGGGGGGGGGGGGGGGAGGAGGAAGCTATCCTTACATATAACTGAATACTCAACAGAGTACCCCATAGCAAAACGCAATCTATTCCGTATGAAAAATGGAAAGGAAGAAAACCCAATTTGAAATATTTTAAAGTGAGAGGGTGTTTAGCAAATGTACAAATACCTTTACCTAAAAGGGTAAAAATCAAACCAAAAACTATGGATTACGTTTTTCTTGGATATGCTACAAACATTAAAACATGTCGAATTTTTTTCATAAATCTGATAATCCAAAACTTCATGTTAATACGGTAATGGAATCAGATAATGCTGAATTCTTTGAAAGCATCTAACCGTATAAAACTAAATGCGATTCGTTAAGTGAAAGGCCTAAACGACCACGGGAAGAACCAAAAGAAAATACTCCAAGTGTAGAAGATCCAAGGCATAGCAAACGTCAAAGAACATCTACTTCCTTTGGACCAGATTTTGTGAGATTCTTGCTTGAAAATGAGCCTCAAACTTTTAAAGCAATTATGTCATTTTCTGATTCACCATTTTGGAAAGAGGTAATCAATAGTGAGATTCAATTAATTTTAGATAACTATACATGGGGATTGGTTGATCTTCCTCTGGGTAATAAACCTTTAGGTTCGAAATGGATGTTTAAACGTAAAATGAAAGCTGATAGCACTATTGACAATATAAGACAAGACTTGTTGTCAAATGTTATAGACAAAAGGAAGGTCTTGATTACTTTGACACTTACTCGCCAGTAACGAGAATAACATCTATTAGGGTGTTAGTGGTACTGGAGGCTGTGTGTGGTCTTGAAATCCATCAAATGGATGTTAAAACAGATTTCTTAAATGGAGAATTGGAGGAAGAGATTTTCATGGAACAACCTACGGGTTTTGTGGTTCCGGGTAAAGAAAATAAAGTGTGCAAACTAGTTAAGTCACTTTATAGACTTAAACAATCACCCAAAGAATGGCATTCCAAATTTGATCAAACAATGTTGGCAAGTGGGTTTAAAATCAATGAGTGTGACAAATGTGTTTACATTAAAAATACTCTAGGTCATGAAGTTATTTTTTGTTCGTATGTTGATGACATGTTGACAATGAGAAAAAATATGGCATATATAAATGTTACTAAGCGCATGTTGGCTAGCAAATTCGACATGAAAGATTTAGGAGTTGCTGACGTGATCTTAGGAATTAGAATTCATAACACTCCACAAGGTCTAGCATTATCACAGTCTCACTATATTGAAAAGGTACTTGGCAAGTTCAAGTATTTGGATTTCAAGATTGCCAAGACTCCATTGACGTGGATGAAGGTGAAAGTGACTCACTCCTGGACTATGCAAGAGTATTGGAAAGTTTGATGTATATCATGAATTGTACGGGACCAGATATGGCACGTGCTATTAGCAAACTGAGTCGGTTTACAAGTAATCCCAATCAAGTACATTGGATACCAATGAAACGAGTTTTGGGGTATCTAAAACATACCCAAAATTATTCTTTGCATTATAACAAATATCCCTCACTGATTAAGGGATATAGTGATGCAAATTGGATCACCGGATCATCTGAAGTTAAATCCATGAGTGGATATGTTTTAACAATTGGGAGTGGAGTTGTGTCTTGGAATTATCCAAACAAACGTGCATTGCTCGTTCTACAATGGAATCTAAATTTTTCGCTTTAGATATGGCCGGTGAAGAAGCTGAATGGCTTCAGAATTTCTTGGAAGATATTCCATTTTAGCCCAAACCTTTGGCACCTATTTGTATATATTGTGATAGTCAAGCGACAATAGGCAGTGAAGGGAGTGTTATGTATAACGAAAAATCTCGTCATATACGATAGAGACACAATACCGTTAGATAACTACTCTCAAGTGATATTATCATGATTGACTACGTAAAGTCAAGAGATAGTGTGTCATATCAACTTACAAAAAGTCTATCTACAGAGGTAGTTGAAAGATCATCAAAGGGAATGGGGTTAAGATTTAGGACAAATCATCATGGCGGTAACTCTACCTAGCAGACTGGAGATCCTAAGCGCTAGGTTCAAAGAAATCAAACAAGGTTATGAATGGTGGTTCAATATTATCCAATAACTCAACCCTCATGATGAAGACAATGTTCATAAATCGAGGTAAAGCATTAAGGCTTTTTAAAGAGTCTATAACGCTTAAAGTTTTTTAATGATTTGCTAAGTCTGGCAGGATATGACCAGATAGTGTGTCTATAGGATTACACGTTTAGAAATCACCTATGTGAGCGTGAAGTGTAAGTTGCTTCAAGGGGAATGAAAGTAAAGGCTCATTCTCTAAGCACTCATGATACCAGACGATGTTTATGGCTGAAACGAACACAACCGTGAGAACAATAGATGGTTAAGGGTTAATTATGTGACTTATGTTGTCTAGGTATACAACAAAGCTCGACAGTTCAAAGATATCAAATCTACCGATTGACCGAGTATATCAGATATAAGTTCACTATAGAATACTTAAAGGGAAACCTACTTATCCAGATGCAATTATTTCTTGCATCTAAAATACACATGCATCCGTGCATTCCTTTGTTTTACATCCATTCCCCATTCTTGTGGGAGATTGTGGGCTTTTTAAGCCTGGTTTAGCTTAAAAGAGAGTGAAAGAGAAATGGAGATAAAATAAAATATTTGAGTTTCTCTCCTTGGCAAAGAGGCATTGTCCCATATTGGAGGAAGAAAAGACTTTTGATGGGTATATATACAATTGTTCCTCTTCTAGCTCTTAAAGAGTTAAGAAAAAGGCAAGCCTCGCGCCGTCATCATCGTTGCTCGCTCGGCTCGACTTCGGCTTCAAATTTGGATTTGGGTTTGGTCAAAGATTGATTGATTGATTAATCTTTTGGACATGATTTCTTATAATTATTTAATTAATTAGTTAAATTTCCCGCAATATTTCAAACAAAAATATTTCCAACAACCATGACTGTTTTTGAAAGGTTGCAAACCTTTTCAGAAACAATGCCAGAAGGTCTATAAATATGCTTTGAATCCCAGAATCTTTCCTTACGAAATTTTTTGATCTTCTTCTTCTTTTGCACAAATATTTAGTGTGTTTTACATCCTTCGAGTGGTTCACTGTTCATCGGCATTTTTTATACCAACACTCCAGTGAGTTAAATTATTCTATCCTGGGAGGATATATTCTAGCACATCGGGTACTTGAGGGGAATAATCTTTAAGGACACACTATGTATTCAGTGGGCTCGATTTATTCTGAAATTATTTTTAGATATTATTTTGACATACTGTTTCTACTAACTTTCTATTTCTGTTTCTATTTCAGAAAGTTTACTATTTTAAACTTTTAGTATATATTACAGTAATACAGATTTTCTAGCATTGAAGTAGCAAGCGCTCTCTACCAAAAAAAATTCATTCTCGGAGCTCCGAATCTCAGACCTGTGATCAAGGGTTGATAGACTCTATTTATCCCACCATAGCCTTGAGGTGTATCGGTACAATTTTTATCTCTGAAAATGGGTAACTGTACATGCCCATATCCAACCGTAGGAGACAACGCACCCCAGCATTAACTGATACAAGGAGGAGGCACGATAGCGAAGATCAATCCATCTCAATCTACAAAAAGCATTGCCTTGGGCATGCAACCCAAAAAGATAGAAAGACCGCTCGCTCGAAGAAAACTCTTTTAGAGCCTGGTACCAGCCAAGCCCCCTCGACTCGGCATATACACTTTACTCTGATCTCTTATGTTTTCATGTCTTGCATATGCTTTCACCTATCTTTTTGAGAGCATTACTGATCATGACTTGAGGACTAGAACATTTTTGGCTTGATGATTATCTTTCACTCGCACCCCTTTTTTTGGGATCAAAGTTCGATCAAGTTTTGAGATGAGTCAAGCTGAGTGATCTACGAGTATATTCTTTATTCTTAACACTAAACCTAATGATTAAGTTTTTTTTATTTATTTGCTTGAGGCCGTACTCATGCATTTTCAGTTTTCGCTCCTATTACTAATATTATAGCTTTGCATTATGTAGTGGCCCCAACTACCACATTGAAAAGCCAATTCTGACCAGATCAATAACACTGGTATACGATCTTCTTTCTAGTTTATGTGACATAATTTTCTTTTTAATTGTGTAAATATTGACACTTTTTTCTTCTAAACATGCTTTTAAATTTGTAAACAATTAACTTTACACTTTTAATTTTACTTTAAATGAAAAGATTTTATAACAACACAAATATTGTGGTATATTTAAGGGTAAATTTTTGAAAGTTTTATAACAAAACTAAGTAAATGTGATGACATACTTTAAACAGTAAATTTCAAAAGTTTTCATTTATTTCTTAAGTTATGCATAAGTTCAAATTATTTTAAATAAATTCGTTAAGACGAAGAGGAATATCATTATAAATGAAACATGTGATGTAACGTACTCAACAAAGAATACTGAATTGCACGACATAAGAAGCTAAGATTTGCAAAATAGCTTCTGAATAGTAGAGCAATGAGAGTTAATCGAGGTTTAGAAAGAAAGAGAGAGTAATCACTTGTATAATATCTTAATGAATGCTTAAAATGTTCCCCCAATTGCTTAAGTTGGTCCGTTAACTGCTTTCTAACGACCCTAACGACCTCTTTAACCGACTAACTAACTAGCGTAGTCATTGACTTATAACCCCTGTACTTATTATTCATACAAAGACACCCCTAACAAAATATATTTAGCTGGTATGTACCAAATCTTCCCCCCTTAAGAGTCCCTGTCCTCACGGATAAATTGAGGAAACTGTTGCTTGAGCGAGTGCACATCCATCCAAGTGATGTCTTCTAATGGGTAGCTGAACTATTTAACCAAGACCTGAGAATTAATACTGGTGTCTTTTGTCACTTCCCTGGTGTCTATTACTCTTTCTAGTTCCAGAACAATGTAACCATGTGGAGATAATTAGATAGGCAAGTGGGGAACTGCAGGTTTGTCCTCCAAATGCTTCTTTAGTAACGAGACATGGAAGGTGTTGTGTAACTTGGCATGAGAAGGGAGGTCGACTGGTAAGCAACTGTGCCTATCTTCCTTAAGACTTTAAAGGGACCAAAGTACTTGGCATTTAGCTTGTGATAGGAGTGCCTTTTTAATGACATTTTCTTGTAAGGTTGTAGGTTCACATATATCATATCTCCTTCTTCAAAAGATCTATGTGATCTCTTCTTATCAGCTTGAGCTTTCATTCTTGCTTAGGCTAAATGTAGATGGTGCTTCAAGAGTCGTATAGTGTTTTCTCTTGCCTGTAGGCTCCTATAAGCATCCTCCACCAATGAGCTGTGAGTCACATACGACAGGTGTAATGGTGGGTTCTGACCATATAGTACCTCATATGGTGTCATTTTAATGGCATAATGGTAAGTGGTATTGTACCGCATCTGCAAGGGGAACCCACTTTGCCCATTTCTTAGGCCTATCGCTGCACATGCACTTGAGGTACCCTTCCAAACACTTATTGACAATATCAGTCTGCCCATCTGATTGAGGATGGTATGCTGAGGAGTAGTGCAACTGAACTCCTTGAACCTCAAATAGAGCTTGCCAAAACTTACTCATGAAAACTATATCTCTGTCACTGTCTATAGTTTGTGGTAAGCCATATAACTTGTATATATGATCCAAGAAAAGTTGAGCTACTGTGGCAGCCGTATAGGGATCTACCAAGCTGACAAAGTGGACATACTTACTCAATCGATCCACCACTCCCAATATGATAGACTTATTGTGGGATCTAGGGAGTCCTTCAATGAAATCCAAACTGATATCTTGCAAAACCTTTTGAGGTATAGGAAGGGGTTGTAAGAGTCTCGGATAGCTAAAATTTTCCCCTTTGCACCTTTGACAGACTTTACATTGTCGGATATGCTGATATACATCAATTCTCATTTTTCTCCAGTAGTAAACTTGGCTCAATCTGTATAAAGTAGCAGCCATACCAGAATGTCCTCCCACATCACTATCATGAAGGGAATGTAGTATATTCTCCTTGAGAGCCTTGTTATTACCAACAATAATTTTTCCATTCCTGTATAAAAGCTCATCATGTATCTTATATAATGCAGAGAAGATGAGATTATCCTTGAGTTGATCTATCAGTTGTTGTAGGTGTGCATCTCCAGCATACGAACTTCTGATCCTTGAGGTGAAATCTGAAGTAATAGTTGATATTGTTAAGAGTTGAGCTTCTTCTATTGGGTACCTAGACAATACATCTGCTACAAGATTTTTCTTTCTTTTCTTATAAAGTCTAGTGTAATCATATCCCATCAACTTAGCAACCCATTTATATTGACTAGGTGTTGATACTCTTTGCTTCAACAGATATTTAAGTGGCTGGTGATCAGTTTTAATGGTGAAATGTCTCCCAATCAAATAAGTCCTCCACTTGTCAATAACTGTAACTATTGCTAACATCTCCTTCTCATAAAATAATAATGTGAGGTGTTTGGAGCCTAGTGCTTTGCTCATATAAGTATGGGGATGTTCATCTTGCATCAACATTGCCCCTATACCCAGCCCACGATCATTTGTTATAATCACAAACTCCAAGGCAAAGTTTGGCAAAGCCAATACAGGTGTAGTGGTCATAGCTTCCTTAACCTATTCGAATGCCACAATGGCTTATGTTGGCCATTCAAACTTGTCCTTTTTAACAGATCAGTTAGTGCTCTAGCCATGATCCCATATACTTTGACAAACCTCCGATAATAACCCGTCAATCCTAGGAACCCTCTGAGTTCTTTGATTGTCTTAGGCATTGGCTAGTCCTTCATCACTTGAATTTTACTGGGGATTTGCAGTCACTCCTTGTTGAGAAATAATGTGGCCCAGGACATCTACTTCTGTCCTCCCAAAAGAGCATTTGCTGATCTTTAAAAATAAGATATTCTCCTTTAGAATCTAAAAAGCTTGTTATAAGTGCAATAAAAATGGTCTGGCCAAGTAGTGCTATAGATGAGTATGTCATAAAAAAACACTAGTATAAAATTTCTTAGATAGGGCTGGAATATTTGATTCATTAAGCTCTGGAAGGTTGATGGAGATCCAAAAGGCATAACTACAAACTCGTAATGGCCATTATTAGATCTGAAAGCTGTCTTCTTTATATCCATATCAGCCATCCAGATCTGATGATAACCAGATCTAAGGTCCAACTTGGAGAAATATTTGGACCATCCCAATTCATCTAACAGCTCCTCTATAATTGGTGTGGGGAATTTGTCTTTGACTATGCATCCATTTAGCTGCCTATAATCGGTACTGAGCCTCTATGATCCATCTTTCATCTTAACCATGACAATAGGAGATGAGTATGGGATTACACTGGGTCTGATTACCCTAAATTCTAGCATCTCTTAGAGCATCTTCTCTATCTCATCCTTCTGGCTAGCAGGATATCTATATGGCCTAACATTGATTGGTGATGTTCTTTCCTTAAGTACTATCTTATGATCATGAGTTATCTGGGGAAGAAAGGCAGTTGGTACTTTGAAAAGGGGGGAATAATCATCCAGTAGCCTCTGCAGATCGCAAGGGGACTTTAGTGGTTGAGAGTGAACACTAATGATCCGTTGTTCAGTAGGTTGTAAAAAAGCTTTGAACATCATGCTGAGTTGAGCAGATTTAGCAAGAACCCGCTGCACTTTCTGGTTATCTGGTAGCTAAGGTGCCTTTGGTGTGCTTCCTCTTAAAGAAACCTTCTTCCCTCCGATATGAAATTCCATCTTTAATTGACTAAAATTCCATTTGATATCCCCTAGTGTTATGAGCAATTGTATGCCAAGAACAACATCTGCACCACTTAAAGGCATTACTAGCATGTCTGCCCAAAACTCTACTCCGTGCATCTTCCATGTTACTCCTATGCTCATAAAGGAGTTGTGCACTCTGTTGCTATTAACAACTACTATAGAGAAATGAGGAATCCTTTCCAATTCGCAACAAAGTTTCTTAGCAGTTTCCAGGTCCATGAATTTGTGAGAAGACCCTGAATCAATCAACACATGTACTATCTTCCCTTTGATTCCACCTTTTACCCTTATAGTCCTGTAATCTACTGTCCCATCTAGAGCATGGACTGATATTTGAAGGCTCAAAGAAGACTCATTGATGGCTCCTTCTTCACACAAACCATAATTCAAATCCCACTCTTCCTCCACTTACCGGAAATAGAGTTGTTTCCTTTACTTGTAGTTGTGCCTAGGAGTGAACTTTTCATCACACTAGAAACACAAACCCCTAGCCCTCTTTTCATCCATCTCAGCTACAGAAAGTCTTTTGGCTATCCATATCACATTTTTCATACTAGAGCTAGGTAACCCGGCACCTTTAGTGAGTTTGTTCCGGTTAGTTCCTTGGATCTGCAAGTACCCTTTTGAATTGGAATGCCACGCAGAGGTAGGGGCAGGTAGAAGATCCCTGGAGCTCCTCAGCAACATCTGACTTTGTTCCTTTGTAATTTTAAGTAGTGTTCAGCCAACTTGGGTAAACTGTATGCCTTCTTTAGATTCCTTGGTCCCAACATTCTCACTTGGACTTCAATCTCGGGTTTCAGTCCCTTTTAAAAACAACTACTAATTGAGTATTTCTCTGACAATTCTACTTCATTAAGCAGCCCATCGAATTGATCAAGGAATTCTTTTACACTTCCAATATGTTTTAACTCAATTAATTCATACATGGGCTCTTCTGTATTGTATTCCCAAATCGAAAATGTAAAGCCCTCACATAATCACTCCAATTAGGTAATTCCCTACCCATCCGAGATTTTACCAAAGTCATATGCCACTATAACGCTTTACCCTCCATATTAACTGTAGCAATTTTAACCTTCTTCTTTTCCAAAGTTCCATCATAATAAAAAAAATTCTCACTTCTATAAATTCATCCCCTTCAATCCTCACCATTGAACTTTGGAAAATCAACTCTAGAGTTTCAATTATTACCTGCATGTGACTCGCCGTTTTTAGTTCTAGTTCCCATGGCCGGCATCGTTGGTGACGATTGATCTTGATTAGTTGTAGTCATGGATGCCAACTGCTGGTGAATTTTGGCCAAAGCATCTTTATGTCGCTCATTCTGTACACGAACCTGCTCCCTAATTTCATCCATTTCTCATCGAATTTCACCGTTACTCGTCGTCTCTAGCATGATTTCTATCCAAGGACCGGCTGCACTGATACCAATGTAACGTACTCAACAAAGAATATTGAATTACATGACCTAAGAAGCTAAGATTTGTAGAATAGCTTCTGAATAGTAGAGCAACGAGAGTTAATCGAGGTTAAGAGAGAAATAGAGAGAGAGTGATTACTTCTATAGAATTTGAATGAATGCTTACAATATTTTACCATATTGCTTATATCTAGTGGGTTCGTTAACTACTTTCTAACTACCCTAATGACCTCTTTAACTAACTAACTAGTGTAATATTTGACTTATAACCCCTATACTTATTATTCATACAAAGACACCCCTAAAACATATATTGTAACTGCTATGTAACACGTGAACTTTGTCTCTTGTTTCGACTGTTCTCTTCCGTCTATTGGCCTAACCTACCAACCCGCGAACGTATGGAGTGAACGACTTTGAGATGTCACTTTTTATTAAATATATAAGTATATCCAAATATACTGATGAACAACTAGCACTGGAAGCTTCTATAACCCTTATAATTAAACCCAATATCGAGATGTATCCACTTTGTTCCAATTCATTTGATAAATATCTACAATGTTGGAAAATTAATTCAAAGTTGTAGTAGGAAACCTTAGTTATTTAGAATTTAGTTTATTTAATTCATGTCTAAATAGGATTTGCAGTTAGAATAAATATAGGAATATGTTTTCCTGTTTCTAGTTAAAATAGGTTTCATACTATTATAAATAGGGGTATTAGTAGCTTATTTTATTGTGTGGAGATTTGTGAGAATTGTAGAGAGCTTTCAGAGATTCATAATAAAAATATTTTTCCTTCATATTGGTATCAGAGCTTCTATGATCTTGGGAGAAAATCAAGTAGCTTCCGCTACTGGCGGGTGGCGCTAGCCAATGGGTGCCGCCCGTCTAGCCAAAAAAATATGTTGTCAAAATCATAGATAGTTGTTGACAAAATTAGATTATTCGATGAAA
The DNA here is from genome assembly GCA_026770625.1 of Nicotiana glauca. Classification (NCBI taxonomy): domain Eukaryota; kingdom Viridiplantae; phylum Streptophyta; class Magnoliopsida; order Solanales; family Solanaceae; genus Nicotiana; species Nicotiana glauca. Next base: position 20,030 of record MDKF010166416.1, read on the forward strand.
ATTTTCATGGCGAATTCAAGAAAAAAACAAGTTTAAAGAGGTGCAAACAAATATGACACAAGAGGAAGAAACTCTTCTCTAAAACTTGGAGAGAGGTTTATAAAAAGTTAGAAGTTGATTATGTGTTTGAACAAAATTAGGTGTTGGTGACAAAGTGCATCAACGGTTGGTGACATAGTGCATTAATGTGAGTTGGAGATAGGCGATGATAGGCTATACTTACGTATTTTAGTCACTTATTACACTTAAATTACTGCACTTTAATTAAGTTTGACCTTTAATCGCTAATGTATTGCACTAATTATGTATTTTATGTTTTGCAGGAGTTATTCTGAGCTATGTAGAGGTTATGGAATGAATTCAAGTGATTTGGAGTTTTTAAGTCTGAGTAAAAGCCCAAGGAATTAAGCCGGGATCGTGTTCGGGGATCAACGAATGATATTTAAAAACAAATGAAGAATCGAGTAGGCATATTGCGCACTATCTAGTAAAATGAAAATAACTTTTTTCTCAGAACTCCACTTGGGCTCCACAATTTATGGTTGGACACCTAACTCAAAGGTATACAACTTTCATGTTATACGTTCTTCCAAATTCCAAACACAACAGGGTGAGAAGTGCGCGTCAAGTGCACGGCCGCACTCAGGCTCAATTTTTGACTCTTGTATAAGTACCTTAAATTGTATGATTTTAACTTTGCTTAATTGCTTTGACTATAGTGTCTTGATGAATCCAATCCTGAGTGAGTTATGTGCCATGTGTGTGTGAGGTTTGGGTGTTATTCTGTGCATTGCATTTAATGCCTAAAACTTGCCCCGTATGTTTGCAAAGCAAAATAGTAGTTTTGTTCAGTCTTGAAAGTGATATAGACGTTTCTTTATTGAGCCAGATATGTATATTTTACCCGCCTAATTTTTATGTATCGCAGTTAACCACTTTGATTCTGTAATCATATTTCTTTAGCAACCACATTATAAATCTTACCTATTTATTTGAATTAACCATCTATTTGAACCATTATAACCTCTCATGAGTACTTGGATTGTTTATGAACTATGTAAAAGTTAAAGTGTGGGGTGACTGGATTGGCTTTTGAGTGGAACTAATGAAATAAGGAGAAAGGTGCACTATTTTGAACAAGTAAGAGTCACTTGAATTGAAAAAAAAATAGTTGGATTGTTGTGAGAAAAAAAATATTCCTTGATAAGTGGTGGCTTTTGATGTAAGTGTACTTAAAGAAGAATGGGATAATATACATTAATGTGAGGTGGAGTTTGGTTTGACATAAGTATGAGGTTTGAATGTTAAAGCATATGTATTAAAGTGCTTAGGTCGGTATAGTCACTCTTATATCTAAATGCATCCTACCCGTCTCGCAGCCTACATTACAACCAAATAAAGTACCACTTGATCCTAGACTGAATGAGCTCGATTAGTAGAGTAATATACTATGGACAAGCCTATGGTGCATCTTTTGTGGCATATGAATGTTATTTCTAAGAGTGAGTGAATTCTTTCTATCTTGAGTTCCTAAGTGTTCTTAAATTTTATTGTGTGGAACTACTCTCTTTTGTTGTGTGAGGGCACTTGATTCATGAAGGAAAAGTAATATCAGTGACCTCTATGGTAGAGTAAGTGGGTGAATTGTGAATAATGCGTGGAACTTGTGATTTAAATCTTGAGGTGAAGATGTTACGCTTTTGTGCTTAGTCTATTTTAAATATTCTTGGTATGATGAGTTAGGAGAATTGTTTAAAAGGTCTTGTCTATATAAAGTGTATTTTGATTACTCGAGGACGAGAAATGGTTTAAGTGTAGGGTGTTGATGATAGGCTATAATATCACGACCCGGATTTATTCCATCATCGGGCGTCGTGATGGCGCCTACTAACGTAGCTAGGCCAGCCAAACAATACAACATTTCTTTATCCACC